>JBBBDQ010001135.1:5000-60000 GCA_037127315.1 Ascarosepion bandense
ATTTGTGTATTTAGGCAGAAAATTTTCTTTTACACATGTTAGATTAAATAAATTGCAAACATTATGTCAGCTGATTTTTAGATAAATCCGTTCATACTCTCGAATAATCTTATAATTGAAGGATGTCAGAAATGAGCTGCAAATAATATGAATACTGTAGTAATGTTCTAAAATGTTTGTAAAAAGAGCAGTTTTTTCATGATTTAACACGTGCATGAACATGACGTTACAACATATAAAAAATTCCATTTTGGATAATTTTCATGTTCCAATGAATGCTAGCAATTTGTCAACCGTTATATTTGAAGCAGAAAAAAAATTCCAATTTTCGAATCTATGTAAATGATCAAGTCAGTAGAAATAAATATATAAATATACTGTTTGATTAAAAACAGAATATCTACTCAAATGCGAGTATCGATTGAAAATAATTTGAATATGTCGGTTGTTAAAACAATTTTGTTAATCTTCGGAATTTTCCGTAATATTGAATGTTTACATTTGTTCACATTACGATTCATTTCAAAGCAGAAATGGTTGTTTGCGTAAAATCAAAAATTGTGTTATATAGGCTTGATTTGACTTCGTTTAGACTGTTGGTCAATCGTGGTCGAGAGGTCTAAGACGCGCCAGATCAATTGGTGGCTTCCCCTATGTTGATAAGGGTCGCAGGTTCAAATCCTGCCGAATGACACACATTTTCGTAACACAATTTATCGTAAATAATCAGGCCGGCAGAAATAAATATATAAATATACTATTTGATTAAAATCAGAGTATATACTCAAATACGAGTATCGATTAAAAATAATGTTCAAACAATTAATTTGAATATGTCGGTTGTTAAAACCATTTCGATAATGTTAGGGGTTTTCCGTAAGATATATATATATATATATATATATATATATATATATATATATATATATATATATATATATATAGTATTGAATTATGATAATGTTTGGCATCAGGAGTATTGTTGTTTAGAGTAGTTTTACTGATAAAAAGTATTTGCAAGCAGGTTTTTAACCGCAATATTCTCTGTATAGGGGCGGAGATAGAACGTTGATAGAACCAACATCCAGCTAAGACCTAAAGAAGAATCTTTTAAGAGCTCAAATACGCCAACACGATAGAGAAAGAAGGTAAAGCCAATAACAGAGGTCAATACAAAAAAAAAAAAAAAAAAGAGGTGAACTAAATGACAAGAACAAACCAACTAAAAAAAGCAATTAAGTGGACAACTATTCTATATAAAACAATTAAGTGGATATCCACGCACACGTACAGTGAAAAAAGCTATAAAAACGTATGACAAAGAAATCAAACAATTGCACAACAAAAATAAAAATAAAGAAAAAGAAAACCAAGTAATCGCAAACAAGATCGATTTTACAAAATATCAAATCACACCGAGCTCCCTATAAACAGGAAAAAAACAGGACTCAACAGCAAGAAATCTAGATGAGTGAGGTCATCATAATAGTGTTCTGAACCTGATAAGTTAAAGTGACAAATTCTTAGCATTAAAATCTTTTGGATGACTATATATATATATATATATATATATATATATATGATTATTGCTTTAGAACATGTAAAAACTAAAAACTACTATAAAATTGTACATTTTGTTTCGACATTGAAAGTATAATGTCTCATCAGGTAGTTAATAATATGGAATTAAATAGGAAGCATTACTTTCGGAGTGTCTATCGTGTGGTGTGACTCTGTAAGTATTTCCTTGTTTTGGGATCGGTAAATATCAGTCGCTTATACTTGTGATTTTCTAATCATAGCTTAGATGCGGCAAAAGACCAACACCCAGTGAGAATTGAACTCACAACTCAACTGTAATGATTCTAGCGCGACAAGCTTGCTAACCATTAAACCACTTCGAAGTGTCCATTCGTCTATACTTGCGTCTACAAGCATTTGCTTCGTTCAGAGTTAGATAAATATTAGCCATTTATATATGAGTCTATAAGCGTTTTCTAAGCTAGTGGATAGTAAAAATTGGTCATTTATATTTGAATAGATAAGCATATCCTTGGTTCGGGAATAGGTCATTATTAGTCGTTTATATTTTTTACTAGCAGTATAACCCGGCGTTGCTCGGGTGTAATGAAAGCTTTAAAACTAATCCATGGTCCTGGAGCTCAGATTCAGAATAAAGAATATTTGAAATAATAAAATCACTACGACAATTTACCAATCGCACCTTAATATTAAAATATATATATATACTAGCAGTATAGCCCGGAGTTGCTCTGGTGGACGTTGGCACCAAAGACTAAAAAGCAATAGTTGTTTCCAGGTAAAGCGAAACCGTAGACAGAAAGAAAAATGAATGGATGTAAGTCAAATGTTGATTTCCTGGTATCGATATCAAATTTTCTGCACTATTGTAAGAACTGCAACATTGAAACTTCTGAATATCGTTTCTTATGTCTTTGTCTATGAGTGTATTAAATTTGATTAAAATCGGACCACTCCTTCTATAACCCGATTTTTTCGATTATCGATTTTCGATATTTATCGGGAACGACTCGACACAAAACCTAGCTAAGAACACTCGCAGACGCTTATAGTACAACTGTGTAAATTTTCAAGAAAATCGGTTCAGTTGTTTCGGAATCTATAGGTAACGGACACACACACACACACACACACACACACGCACACACACACACACACACACACACACACACACACAGAGACAAAGTTCCATTTATAAATAAGTCTAGATAAAAGCATTTACTTTATAGGTAACTTTTTTTAGGCGTCTTATACATCTGCCACGATGTGGTGCAGTGGATATCGGCTCGGAACGAGAAACCGGAGCGCCGAGTTCGAGATTCCAGTTGAATCCATTGCATTCACTTACGCGCAAATACCCTTAGGAAAGGTATTAATCCGTCTCTTCCTTCCAGTTATGGGTTAAATAGCAGGAAAGACTGGGTTCTATATAGCCTTGGTCGGCAAGCAGTCTACCGCAGAAAGCAATGGCAACCTACTGCGGGATAATCTTCTGCCCAGTCTGTCATGTCTCTTTCGAGACATGATCGCCCAAGCACGTATCACGTATAGCACTTAACTGACTGACTGAATATAATAGTTGGAATAATGATTAACGCTTATATTGGTCATAAAGTGTGGGATCAGTTTATTACCTCATAACAATAGGAAACCGATCCCCCACTAATTACTACATAATAATATAATAGATTTCTTTTCCCTTTACCTATGAGTCAAATAACAGGACAGATTGGGTTCTACAGCCTTGGTCGGCAACCAGTCTACCGCAGAAAGCAATGGTAACCTACTGCGGGATAATCTTCTGCCCAGTCAGTCATGTCTCTTTCGAGATATGATCGCCCAAGCGTGTATCACGTATGGCACCTAACTGACTGATACGTCTGCCACCGATATGGTTGGCGTATTTTAGGCCCCTCTAATATGGCACTGATCAATCAGTTAAATTGTTTCAGCTTTTCCGTAGTGCTTTACACACTTATCATTAAGTTTTTTTTTATATAATTGTTCATGTGTTCATGTATATTTTTTTCTTTTCGGAACACAAATTATATAAGAATTGTCCCAAGTTTTCCACATGTATTTTTATAAGTAAATTAATTCTTGATATTGGCTACAAGCATAGCCGAAAGCGCTCGAAAGTACAAAAGCTTTTGACAATTCTTTTATAATTTGAGTTCCAAAAAGAAAAAATTAAATTATACGAACACATATAAAATTATATAAAAAACTTAATGATAATACCTTGTCTGTCATTTTTAATGAAACCTGCATATATATATATATATAGGCTTCTTTTTTGTTTTAAAACTTATCATGGCCTATAGTAAAAGAATTCTTGCCTTTAACGCTATAATACATTGCCCTACCGTCACACACACACACACACACACACACACACACACACACACACACACACACACACACACTTTCTCTCTTTCTATCTCTCACATCTCTATCCCTTAATTGCTGTTGTTCACAGGTCCACCCTGACCTGGGGTGGTAGCACTGTTTGGGTCCAGGTTACAGACAAATACCGACCCCCCAAGCAAAAATCAAATGTACATTTTTTTCGCAATATAGTCACCAACAATACATTTTACTATCTACAAACTATATACCTAAAAAACAAAGGTTTGCTCTGAAAGTACAAAATTTTGCACAAAATATTTATATTTCGGTAAAAAGTTGATATGCGTCTAAACTGAATCAATCAATCAATCTATCACACTCTCTCTTTTACTCTTCCTTTATATATATATTAAAGTACCCAAACCAGCACCTACTCCTGAATTTTAGAAAGGAATTCATTAGTAAGTGCCGCCATAGAGCGAAATTTGTGAACATTTAAATTTTAAATTCTAATTTTAGGTTTTATGAGAGTAAATATAAATTTAATTGTTTTTGATAAATTAATTTAATTTTTAAATAGTAATTTTAACCCCTCTCCCTTCCTCTTCCTGTCTCCTTTGATTATCTACCTTTATAAAATATGGATATTTTACTAATTTAACCCCCGATTTCTTCTGCTAGTATATATATCTTTTTCACAACATAAATGTTTAAAAAGATTTTTTAAAATAATTTTTAGAAAATCTTTTAAATTAAATTTTTTTTATTTTTCTATTTTTTTATTTTTTATTTTATTTTATTTATATCTAGATTTATCATTAATTAGATAGACTTAATTAAATTTAATTAAATCATATATCTGCTTTTTCCCCTAAATATGTTTTTTCTAAAAATCTTTTTTCTAATACTTTAACCCATTTATAAACGCTAGTTTTGTTTGACACGTATCGAGCGTCTCTAAAATATGGAAATTTTTCTTTTTTCTTTTCTTTTTCTTTATCCTTCTTACCCCTTCTCTCCTTTCCTCCTGTTTTGTTTAACCCAAATTCTCAATTTAACACCACTTCCTATTCCATCCTTTGTAAAGCTAGACAAAGCCAATTTTTCCACTTTTTTCACTTACAACTCAATCTAAAAGTAAAATTGTCCAAAATCTAAAAATAGACGTTGATTGCTAACCGATTTTTTTTTGTGACGTAATTTTTTTAATTCTTAAACTTCATTTTTTATTTCTTTTTTATTTCATTTTGAAATGTGGTAGTTGCCGATGAGATGTGAAATCTCTGTTAGGGATTTCATGTTGAAATGATCATTCAGCAGTTTTGAACATCGAAATTTATTTATTTTATAGATATATATACTCTCATTACGATTGAGCTCTCTAGAGAAGAGAACTTTAAAAACATTTTCCACGTCTGCGATATATGCGCGACTCTTCAGAAATGAATTGAGTTCTTTTGGTGACTGGCGTGTGTATACACTGCTTATATACAACACGTTAAAATTTCCCTTCTCTGATCCCATGCGCTCATGGCTTAAGGAGTAGCGACTCCGACTGACACCAAATCGGTTGAGTTTCGATCCTGGCCAGAAGCAAGTGGATGTGTCTAGCCACACTGATGAGCTGTGATACAGCGAAAGAGGTTTGTATGTGGATGACTAATATATATATATATATATCATTGTTGTATGAATATGATCTGAGGAGCGGCTGGAGCCGCGAAATATATTATCTAAACTTATTTATAAATGGAACATTGTCTGTGTGTGTGTGTGTGTGGGTGTCCGTTACCTATAGACTCCGAAACGGCTAAACTGATTTTCTTGAAAATTTACACAGTTGTATTATAAGCGTCTGTGAGTGTTCTTAGCTAGGTTTTGTGTCGAGGTACCCCAGATAAATATCGAAAGTCGATAATCGAAAAAATCGGGTTATAGGAGTGGTCCGATTTTAATCAAATTTGATACACACATAGACAAAGACACAAGAAACGATATTCAGAAGTTTCCAGGTTGCAGTTCTTACGATAGTGCAGAAAATCGATTATATATATATATATATATATATATAAGGCAAGATGTTTGTGTGTGTGTCTGTTTATCTGCCTGTATGTCTGTATTTTTTTCAGCCCTTTTATTTCAGTTTTTGCTTCGGGTTCGGCTCTAAGTAGGTATAATTGTAGTTCTTAGTCTCAGCCATGATACCATTGACTCAGAGGACATATTTAGCCTTCAAAATTCAGTTTAAAACAAAAAAAAAAACTTATTTGATATCGATACCAGGAAATAAAAATTTGACTTACATCCATTCATTTTTCTTTCAGTCTACGGTTTCGCTTTAACTGGAAACAACTATTGCTTTTTAGTCTTTGGTGCCAATGTCCAAAGAGTCTGAGCTCCAGGACCATGGATTAGTTTTAAAGCTTTCATTACACACGAGCAACGCCGGGCTATACTGCTAGTTACTAATAGATTGTTTAAAAATATCTAACTTTTGTTTCCTGATTATAATACTCTGCTAAATTTAGCAATAAATTTTAACATTGAGTTTGTCTCTATTGGAATTTACTTTACCAAATCTCAAGGATTCTACTTTATATATATATATATATATATATATATATATATATATATATATATTAAAGTATGCTATATTTATGGGTTAAAGTGCTCAATATCACAGAGATAGAGCGTTGGTGAGTATAAAAGTGGACATTGAAGTCAACAATCAGCGGCGACAGTCTGTTTAATGGTAAATAACATAAAACAGACTGTCGGCGCTGGGAGTTCAGTTCAATGTCCACTTATATATGTTTTAATATCACTAAATAAGTAGCTATTTTGTTTCGACACTACTTTTATAGTGATATAACATTTTTTTTTAATCATATCACCCCAAGCAAGGCGATAACGCCACTGATGCGCAGGGGGCTACGTAAGGGTAAAAAGAATGGAAAAGAGAAAGCCGGAAACTGCATCCTAAACAGGAAACAAGGGATGAGCCTCTTCACCTGTTCAATAGACGTGGGTGGAGTGTGAACCGGGCGATAGTTTAGTCTATCTACTCCAATTGAAAAAAAAAAGAAAAAAAGAAAAGAGTGAAAAGATTGGAAAAGAGAAAACCGGAAACCGTATCCTAAACAGGAAACAAGGGATGAGCCTCTTCACCTGTTCAATAACATATTTATGTTATAATTTCTAAACAAATATTATTAGCTCTACTTTGTATTGAGCACTTTTTAAGAATAGTGTTTCATTGGATACGGAATATTATTCCATCTATATTTACCCTATACTTGCATATATATATATATATATATATATATATATATATATATATATATATTACAATTTAGTATATTTATCGGGAAAGATATTGAATATCTTTTATAGATATGATCAATATCTGAACATTACTTGACGCGTGAAACTGACACTCATATTGCGGTGTTGATTTCAATGTCCAAACTGTTTATATCGAGCTATATCTATATGAAGAGGTGACTGGAAAGGTATGGTCTACACAATTGGGACTTGGGTTGATCCCCACCCGACCCAATGGAAATATGAAAAAAAATCCATTTTACCGAATTTCATAATCTGCTGGTTTACGAATTGACTTGCTTTAATCCGGCATTGCAAATCTGGTCATATTGGACATTTCTCAAATCCTGCAGACACTCAGGTTTCGGGTGAGCTTTAAGCCATGAACGAAAACTGAAATCGGTGAAGTGCGTTGGGCAGGGATTTCGGCACACATGTCGGCAGGAAAGACGAATTCGGTCGGAATTAGATCTATTGGCCTTTATCCAACTCTGATTACACGACGGCTGTTCTTTGAGAGAGCGCCAAAAATTCCAAGTGAAACAAAGAATTAGTCCGAGAAGGATGATAAACACAGATACACATACGACACACACATGAACTCGCTACTCCTTCCACTCACAGCCACGTATAGACAGACATACGTATACAGACAAACGTGTAAACTCGCACATACGCATATACAAACATTCACATCAAGAAAAACACACGAACGCATCCATTCAGACACACGCGAAGAAACACAGAGACACATTTATACACAGAGAAATAAACACTCAACCCCATAATTGCTTCAAATCTTAAAGCGTTTCTTCATGTTATCTTTCTTTCTTTCTTTCTTTCTTTCTTTCTTTCTTTCTTTCGTCCGTCCATTTCTTTCTTTCTTTCTTTCTTTCTTTCTTTCTTTCTTTCTTTCTTTCTTTCTTTCTTTCAACGTCCGTCCATTTCTTTCTTTCTTTCTTTCTTTCTTTCTTTCTACGTCCGTCCATTTCTTTCTTTCTTTCTTTCTTTCTTTCTACGTCCGTCCATTTCTTTCTTTCTTTCTTTCTTTCTTTCTTTCTTTCTTTCTTTCTTTCTTTCTTTCAACGTCCGTCCATTTCTTTCTTTCTTTCTTTCTTTTGGTTGTACGTTCGTTCGTTTCTTCGTGAGTTCACTTCTTTCTTTGTTTCTTTATTTTTTTCATTTACTTCTTTGTTTCTTTTTCCTGTTTTTCATTCGTTCTTTTTTTATCACTTTATTTTTCTTTTTTTCTTCGATATTTCATTTCATTTCTTTTTTTCTTTCTTTTTCCTTTCTTTTTTTGTTCGTTCATTTTTTCTTTCTTGGTTGTTTGCTCATTCCTGTTTTTTTCCCTCTTTCATTAGTTTCTTTCTTCGTTTTTATCTATCTATCTATCTATCTATCTATCTATCTATCTATCTATTCCAGTCTTTTCATATCTATCTATCTATCTATCTATCTATCTATCTATCTATCTATCTATCTATCTATCTATCTATCAAACCCAGCCTTTTCATATCTATCTATCTATCTATCTATCTATCTATCTATCTATCTATCTACCTTTTCATATCTATCTATCATATCTATCTATCTATCTATCTATCTATCTATCTATCTATCAAACCCATTTTCATATCTATCTATCTATCTATCTATCTATCTATCTATCTATCTATCTATCTATCTATCTATCTATCAAACCCAGCCTTTTCATCTATCTATCTATCTATCTATCTATCTATCTATCTATCTATCTATCTATCTATCTATCTATCCGATAAAGTATAGTTTATATGCTATATTTATGGGATAAAATGCTTAACATCGGGGTTAGAGAGTGCTCAAATGTAAAGGAGATGGACCCAGAAATCAGCAGTAAATAGTGACGAAATCCTATGTCCATATGCATGTTTCATGTAACAATCAAGAAAAAGGTTTCTCATTCAGATTGACTTACGTTCTTAAAGCTTTTTTTTAAAGTGGGGGACAATAATGTGTAGAACCTGTTTTTACACTTTTCGCCCCCCCCCACCATAAAAGGTAAAACGGAAGAGAATTGAAAAAACTGATTAAAGAACTTGGAAAATTTTCCTATTCACTATTCAATGAAACGCATAACAGCAATATTACTGTTCACACACATACACACACGCATACATTTGTATGTGAGTATGGGAGAGGGTATATGAGAGAGAGAGAGAGAGAGCGAGAGAGAGAGAGAATGTGTGTTTGTGTGTAGTTAGATGTGTATGTGTTGTAGCCTGGTTAGGGGCCAGAAATAAAGACACAAAGACAGAATAGTGCTAAAACAAATATATTAACAAAGAAAAGTAGTACAAAAAGTTACAAGATAAGAAGATCACCAGCGTGACGGTATTGGTCCAGGTGTCCAGGTGTTAGAGCTGTCTACTGAAATAGACCTCTCTCTCTTCACAAAGCAGAAACTGCTGCTTATTTATAGTTTGGAAAAGTTCATTTGTGCGTGGCGAAATTACCATAACAGTATGTGTAATGAAACTAATAGTGAACATCTCTTCTGTGATTTGCTGGTAGACTTGCTTTCCTTCTCACCAATATTCAGCTAAGCAATAATTCACAAAAACTTGTATCTCGACATTCATAACACTAAAACTTATATCTCGACATTAGTAACACTAAAAGTTGTATCTTGACATCCGTAACACGATAAATTTCATGGACCAAATGATTGTCATCCCAACTTCTCAGCGACGGAAGATATTGCAATGCCTACACTCAGCACGTCAGGGAGTGGTCGGCATGAAAGCCCGTGCCAACGAATCCGTATACTGGCCTGGGATGAATGCTTCTATCCGCAACTACAGAGCTAACTGTCTCACAAGGTTGAGAATGGCACCAACCCAACCCTATGAGCCGATTTCCCTAACACCCTCACCGGAATGGCGTTTTCAACAGATAGACATGGACCTTTTCCATGTTAGATCCTTAACATAGCTGGCTTGCGCAGACAGGCTTACCGAATGGCTCATTATATACCATATTAAACCAGGACAAGCAGTAATATCTATCTGCAGGGAAATTTTCCAAATCTACATCGCACCAGAAGAGCTTATCACGGATGGTGGACCCCACCCCCTTCGTAGTGCCATGACGAATAGGTAGTTTGATGGTGTCAGCGACAAATGTCCGGACGATCCCAGAAAGAGACTTGAGACTACTTATTGCAGAATAGGCCAGTCCATTGCCCAGAGTGGGGCAATCCATTTGCTTTCCTGCCATTGGCTAAATTAGCTGACCTGCCATTGGCTAGATATTTGATAAAAGAGGTTATCCTGGTCTAACTTTTACCAACATGAGGAGGCCATGACACCCACCATTGCGAGGAGGCTATGATAGTTTACAAAGCAGCCATGATGTTCCCGGTAAGTTATATTGACTTCTACCGACATCAGTGAAACTAAAATGATTTTAAAATTTAAATTAGAAGCGTTTTCGCGAGGAGCGTTCGTGAAAAGATTGTTTACATCATGTGACACAGAAAGCGACAGATTTTTTTAATATTTGTAAACGTAAACCGATCTTTAATAATACTTATAAATGTTGTTTTAAAGAAAGTTTTTTTAAGTGTATCTAAAAAATGTTTAACTATTGAAATATTTATAAAGATTCAAAACACCTAAGTCCCTATTTAACCCTAGCCTGTATGTATTTAATTTTAAAATCATTTGTTTCTGATGAAAGGCCTAGGATGGTCTGAAATATCAAATATAATAATAGAATAATACTTTTTAGTAGTTTTTCCTAATATATATATATATATATATATATATATATATATATATATATATATATATTTTAAATCAGATACTTTAATCCAAGTGAAAAAAGCAGGAAGGTAAATTCCAAAAACCCGATCCTAATTAATATTAAAAAAATTTATTTTAATATTAAAAAATGATACAGGAAGAGAGCTCCATGTAATAAAATATTACAGAGCAAATATAAATTAAAAAAAGGATTAATTCAATGATATGTCCAGCGTCTGTAATATATAAAAAATTTTTTTCTTTCTTTTCTTTTCTTTTTCCCTCCCTTTTTTCTTTCTTATCTTCCACCTTTTTTCCGTGTTGCTTAACCTTATATCAATTCAACACGGTCGTTTGTTAATTTTTAAGTTACAATTCTGTTTTCTTTTTTTTGTGAACCCAGACGATGTCAATTTTTTCTTTTCTTGTTTATTTGTTTTTGATTTTGTTTTATCTTTTTCTCTTTTATTTTCTTTTTTAATTTCTTTGCAAATCTATTTAAAAAGAAAAATTAGACTGATTTTTCTCCAGTTTCTGAAAGGATTTTTCGGTTGCTGAGGTGATGTGCTATCACCCGGGGGGATTTTCAGATCGAAATGGTCATTCAACATCATTGAATTAATCCTTTTTTAATATATATATATATATATATAATATTATCGTTATTAAGGTCATTATAAAAGTAAATCAAATGTGCGAATATTCTTATCTATTTAAAGTAAAATTTAGTTGGGTTAATATCGAAATGTACAAAATGGCATAAATTTATTTATCAGGTTCCGATAGTATTATTCCCACGTCGTAGGGGACGTAATTCTTCTTCTTCCTCTATGTGCCCTGTCCCTTCAGGACGTAGGCAATCATGGCTCTCCACGTCTCCCTATCCCTTGTGGCTCTTAGTATGTTTGCTCCTGTTGCTCCTGGCAACCCCCGTTCCGTCATCCACCTGATCAGTCCCTGCAAATATGTTATCCGCTGCCTTCCTCTGTCTCTCCTTCCTTCTATCTGTCCAGTCAGTATCAGGTTCTCCAGGCTCTCCTTCCTCATTGCATGTCCCAGGAACTTCAGTTGTCTCTTCCTGATGCTCAGCATCAATTTCTTTTTTGTTGCCATTCTTTCTAACACCTCGTCGTTGCTTGTATACTCAGTACACGATATCCGTAGCATCCTTCTGTAGAACCACATTTCGGCCGCTTCCAGTTTTGTCCTCATTTTCGATGATATTGTCCAGCATTCACAGCCGTATTGAAGAACTGACATTACGTAGCAGTCTAGAACTCTTTTCTTCGTTTCTATTGAGATTTTCCTGTGTGTTAATATTTTGCTCATCTTCTGGAACGCGTCCTTTGCCATGCCAATTCGCCTTCGGATCTCTGTGTCGCACTTTCCATCTCCTGTTAGAACACTTCCTAGGTACTTAAATTCTTGTACTTGTTTGATTCTGTTATTCTCCACCTGTATTTGGCATTTTGGATTGTATCTTTTGCTGATGACCATGCACTCAGTTTTCTTTTTATTTGTAGTCCCTTCTTGTCACTCTCCACTGCTACTTTCTGTATGAGGTCTTGTAGTTTCCTTTCCGTGTCCGCAATCAGCACGGTATCGTCCGCATACCTTATGTTGTTCAGGTTGTGGCCTCCAATAACAAATCCTGGCGTGTCATCTAGGGTCCTCAAAATATTCTCGCTGTATAGGTTGAACAAATCCGGTGAAAAGACACATCCTTGTCTTTCGCCTTTTTCTATCTTTGTGTATCTACTGAGGTCGTTACCTGTCCGTATGCAGACCGTTTGCTGCCAGTAGAGATTCTTGATTATTCTTATTTCTTTGCCGAAAATGTCGAGATTGCTCAGAAATTGGAAACAAAGCGTTTGAATATGTATTTTTTTAAGAATAATAAATGGGGAATAACAAATAATCATTAAAAAGTTAGCCCAAAAGAAGAAGAGAAAAATATTGATTGAAAAGAAATATAAGTTGGAAATTGTGTCGGGGTAAATAAATACGCACAGTTATACGCACAGATACGCACGCAGGTATGCATAGACACACACCAACTTATGAACAGACGATTTTTCAATTTTCAATTATATTTAAGTATTGGTGTTGCTAAAGTTAAAGTCATTATAAATTATATATCGGCCTGCTAATAAATTAATTTAAGTAAAGTAAAACTTAGGTGAGGTTTATAACGGAACGAAAAAAGGGGGATGGGAACAAAAATTGTGGCAATTAAAAAAAAGAAAGAAGAAAAGAAAGGAACAAATAAAATATTACGTTAAAGAGGACGTCACCGACTGACGCCATTTCGGTCGGGTTTCAATCCTGGGTTAAAAAAGCAATCGGAGTCTAACCGTACGGATGAGCTGCGATGCAGCGAAACAGATCTGTCTGCGGATGACAATATATATATATATATATATATATAATATTATTATTATTATTATTGTAAAACGTACCAAGAAAACAGGATCACTAATAATGACTAAAATCCTTAAGTCCTACAGTTAACAAAACGGTAAATTTAGTCGTCAATCCCAAAAGGTAATACCAAATGGGGAGAGGGGAATCAAAAAAAGAAACAAACAAAGCAAAAGCTGTGTTCGAAAGAAAAAAAACCCAAGACGAAAACCTTAACAGTAAAGAGCTCCATACGAAAGTAGAGTAAAGATACGAACTAAATCTAAAAGTGAGCCAAAGCCGATCGCGGTTTCACTCGCCGGATCGTCAGGACAAGGCTCCTTGTCCTCACGATCAGGCGAGTGAAACCGCGGTCGGCTTTGGTTCACTTTTAGATTTAGTTCGTATATATATATAGGTAAAATTGAAGACAAACACGTTATCCCATGGTTAAGCGAAAGTTTAGGCCTAATCGTGTAACATCTTCTGTCCAATAAAGACGGAAGCTGATGATGGTTCACTTGAAATAGGCCTAAACTTACGCTTAACCATGGAATAACGTGTCTGTCTTCATTTTTACATATATTTGCTCTATAGGTATTTATATACATCTATATTTAGAGCTCTACTAGAGAGTTATCCTACCACTTTATGTACAGGATACTACATTGGATTCTTCTATATCTACACCGCATGCTTATATATATATATATATATAGAGAGAGAGAGGGTGGGGGGGGAGAGGAAAGTTTTGTAATTTGCTTGAAGCATTGTGTATATTAGGAATATAGTTAGGTTTTGGAGGCTGTCACAATGCATTTACTAAAATAAAGGAAGGTAAAGAAGTTTTTGGGTATTACCTATTTATTATTCATTTATATTTCGAGATTAAAATCTCATCTTCAGAATGTTAGAAGACGAATGTTTGTGCCTTTCAACAAATGGCCCTTCCTAGCTGCTGCTGTTGTTAATTGTAGTGTGTGTGTGTGTAAGTGTGCTAGAGCATATATGTGTGTGTGTTTATGGTGTGTATATGTGTAATTGATAGTTGGGAACTTTATGGTCTGATTGTATCAGTCTGTTTTGATATGTGGTTTATCTAAGTATGTTTTGAACTGACCGTTAGTTTGATTTTTGTCAAAGTGGCTTTTTATGACTATTGTGTGTGTGCGCGTGTTTATGTGCGTATACTTCTTGTATTTCATTTTACTTCATTTTGTGTTTGTGATCTCCAAAGTATTTTTGTAATTATTTTTTGAAAAAAATTTTTTTATATAATCTTTTCTAACGAACATCATGGTGTAATGAAGAAGGCCACACACTTATTGAAAGTAAAGTTTCATCGTCAAAACGTTGATGTTATTATTAAGATGAAATGTTGAATATTTCTCGTTTCGTTTTCGTCTTTCACGAGATTAAGGCATTTCCACCTTTTATGGAACAACAAGATTTGGGGGCTAAATAGCTCAGTGAGGCCTGTCACTGCCTAGTCGTTAAATCGTTCGTCTTTTTTGGAAGAATATAATCTACAAACTTAGTGTGTTTGTCTGTACCTAATTTTCTGAGCAAAAGCCTTAAGTTTTTCTTTCCACTCCAGTGGTGGCAGACGATATTAAAAATATATTCATATCGCCTGTAATATTGTCCAAAATGTTTGTATTTATCAATCGAGTATTTAAAAGTTTCTATCACGTTCCACACAGCATCTTGCGAAAACGTCTCCTCTTTTTCCGTGTTCCTTTCTAGTGCTGTACTTGTTAATTTTAGTAATAGTTCTTGTAGCTGTAATTGTCTTTCTTCATTAGTCTTTTGCATTTCCATTTGTCTTTCTTCATTTCTTTTAATGATTTCTAGTATTCCTTTTTGAAAGTCATCCATGGTTTGCTGTTTTGATTCCGTGAGGGGTTTCACTTTTTAACTATTGCTTTCTGGCAATTAATCTCGTAGAAAAAAATTGTGGAAATTTTTCTTTAAATTCCCTTTACAGTTTTTTTTCTTCTATCTCTCTGTGGTAGTATTGCCAAATTGTTTGTGGTCGACTTATGTTCGAATCTTCGTAGCGAACTTTGTTGATGTGGTTCGGGATATACGTGAACGTGAATTCGTCGCAAATTTGTTGTTCGACTTGTGTACGTGAGTTCGAGCTTCTCGTCGCTAATATGTTGTGAGATTTGGGGTATACGTGAGTTCGTGTTCGAAATCCTTGTCGCGAATTTATAGTTGGTGACACCGTGTATGTGAGTTTCGAGATCCTCGTCGCCAATTTGTTGTTGGCGACTGACGTGAAAAACTTATTTTTCTCCCCGCATGAACTTGTTCGATTCTTCGTCGCCAATTTGTTGTGGATTTCGAGTGAGAAACCACAAAAAATAATGAATAACAGAAACTGATATGGATATAGATAATGTCAGTTATATTGAACAAAATATACAAACTGGAACACGGGTTAATCAATTCGGGAATACTATGAGTAGAAATCAATATATACAGTCTTGCAGTGAAATAGTATGTCCGAGTAATGAGTCTATATCCAAATAACTCCAACTAAATCTGCACCAACTTACTGACTAACTAGGCAACTCTACAATATTATTTAGTTGTCCCTCCCACTAAGGGCAACATGTGACACATGGTCAGTTATAAGTGGGTTTTCCGGGTTATATGGCCCGGCCAAAAAATGGCTGTCTATTTTTCCCCAGTCGTGATTCTACTCTTCGGCGGAGCTACGACTGGGTTAGTTCTCTCTGCTCGGAAGCAGAGAGCGCCCTCTACCCGAAGGCAGAGATCGGACAGTGTCATAGTAGCAGGTTGCAAGGCAACTCTACAACTGTATTTACTAGCCTTCCCACGTAGGCTGGATGTGACACATGGTCATTTTATAGTGGGAATTCCCGGCCATATAGCCGGGCCAAAAAATGTCTGTCTATTTTTACCGAGTCGTGGTTCTACCCTTCGGCGGAACCACGACTGGGTTATTGCTCTCTTCTCGGAAGCAGAGAGCGCCCCCCGCCCGAAGGCAGAGGGCTGACAGTGTCGTAGAGTCGTCAGTCCGGAGACTCTCCACAACTGCCGTTCTCTGTATAGGCAGGATTATATGTACACATCAGGCGAGTCCATTATTCCAATAAAAAAAGGGAGATCCCACAACACTTATTTACACACGCACACACACACACACACACACACACACACACACACACACACATATATATACAGATTGAATTTTCGATGTGTTCTTATTTTTACGTCGTTTATTTAATATACGTATTTAATATTTTATATAATTCTTATATTAGATGTGTGTAAATGTTTTCATCTGATTATTACAATACATACAATTTCTAGATTAAAACACGTAATACATATAATATTTATACACGCACATTATATGTAAGTCGTCATAGCCCAGGTACATAGTGAAGACATGTTTTCACACTCTATAGATGCTTTTGTGGCATGTGTCCCAAATAACCTCTGACATCTCCAAGCTAGAGTATTAGGCGAAGGCGGACAGTTGGCACCTCATGACCAGCTGCTTCATATTGATGGAGCCAGAAAGTCTAGCAAGACTCTCCATCTAGAGGAAAGAAAACCCTGAGGCATTCATGTATATTGACACTGAACCAAGTTTTGATTTCAAAATATTTTTTATTTTTATATATTATTATTATTATTTTTTACATTATTCGTCTTTCTTTTTCATTTCGTTTGTTCGTTTTTTTTTTCATGTCTTTGTTTCCTTTCGTCTTTCTTTTTATTTGTTTCTTCCTTCAGTAAATTGTTGCTTTCTTTCCTATTATTTTTCTTGACATTTTTTATTTTTTTCCTTCTTTTTTCGTTCGTTCTTTGAATTCTTTCGTGTTTCTTCCTTGCCCAGTTTCTTTCTTTCTTCTTTTATTTATTTTTCTTCTTATTATTATTATTCCTTCTTTTTCCTTCCTTAGAAACCTTTCCTAAATTTTTCTTTCTTCTTTTCCCTCCATTATTTTTTTCCTTTACTCTTTACTTTTCATTCATTTTTCTTTCTTCTTTTCTTTTAATTCTTCTTTCTTACACTTTTCTTTCCTTCCTTTTTTCTTTGTTTCCTTCAATTCTTTCTTTCTTTCTTTTTCCAGTGTTACATCTCTTCCTTCCTTCCTTCCTTCCTCATATTTGTTTTCTTTCTTCTTCCCTGAATAATAAGTTTTTATTTATTTTTCATATATTCTTTCTTTTCCTTTATCAAATAAATATTTTTATTCATTCTTTCTTTTACATTCTCTCACCTACCACCCGCCATTCCTATTTATTTTCCAAACAACATTCACTGTCGTACAAAGAAATACAGGGCATTAAATTTGAGGGCAGCTTAGCTGCAGTAGTTGCTGGAAAGGTGTCAGTATTGACAGCCAATCGCCTTCGGAGCTCCACTCCAGAGTGGATTTTATTCCATAGCCCTTTTCGTGGTTGGATACGATCCCAAAATACTGGATGTTTCAAGTTTTCTTTCTCTTACATAGACCGCCTTCCTGAGCTGTCGAGCTCCAGCTACCTGAAGCAGCCGGTTATGAGGTCTTAATTGTCGGTCTAGACACGTTCTACGTTTGACAGACGCTATTTGAGATGCATACAACGGAAATAATTTATAGACAGAAGGAACTTGTTTCCATCCCTGGTTATAACAACCGCTGGAATAATTATAATAAACACATATAAATAAACGTAATCCTGCATATACAAGTCAACCATCCGTCCGTGCATGGAGTACTGCTGCCATTTATGGTCAGGTGCCCCTGCCGTTCTCCTCAGTGTTCTTGACAAGCTCCAAAGGAGAGTCTGTAATGTGATAGGTACTGATCTGGCGACTCGACTGCAGCCACTTCCCCATCGTCGAAATGTGGCCTCACTTTGTCTGTTCTATAAATACTTTCATGGCTTCTGCTTCTTAAATATTTATAAATTCATTTGATGCACATGTTATTGTGCAATATTAACAAAAAACATTCTATTTTCATTTACAGTTATTCACTTGGCAATAAATACTAAAAAATAGTATGAAATACATCATTTGGGTGGCCTAATGATTATGAGTGGCCTAATGATTATGGCCGGTAGTGTACGTGATTTAGAAGCTTCCCTAATGTTAACGTTTTTAAATATATACAACGTTATATAAACAAAAACACTACGGAGCAATACAAATTACAAAATACTCTTATAAATATAAATAAACAGAAAAATTAGGTCGTTAACTTTAGAAAAAGATAGCAGAAAAAAATATAAATCGGGATTTAAGCCTAAAATACTCGCGTATTATAAAGCCTCTATTTAATATATAATAAAATAATTTATACTGCCTTTTCGACAGTACTAATATCTAAACAGTCAATAAAAAAATAAGAGAGTTGGGTTTTTGTTGCTATTTTCTAAAAACCAAAAGTATTTGGAGAGGGAAGAACTATTCTTGTATTAGATATTATTTAAATTCAGTTTATGATTATTGAATCTAGATTTCCAAAGACAGACCGATGATCCAAAGTAGAACTTGGTATCGCCGTGAAAATTTATATTAGGTTTGTAAATTGGTCATACACTGACCGTAGAGTGGACAGGTCGTGTTTTTTCGGCAGTTACAATTATTTTTGGTTTGTTAATACTACTGTAATTGATAGTTACTGTTATTTTATAAGTTGGACATGTTTATTAATATATTCTTTTTCTTCTGTTGTGCAGCATTGAGCACTGTTCTTTTTGCACCTGATTAATATTTATATATTGATGTGTATTTGCGCGTATACACACACATATATTTATATATATATATATATACTTATTTACATACATACACGCACACACACACACAAACATATATATATATATATATATATATATATATAAATACAGATTGAATTTTCTATGTAAGGTTCTTATTTTTACGTCGTTTATTTGGTATACGTATTTAATATCTAAACTTATTTATAAATGGAACTTTTTCTGTGTGTATGTGTGTATGTGTGTGTGTGTGTGTGTGTGTGTGTGTGTGTGTGTGTGTGTCCGTTACCTATAGACTCCGAAACGGCTGAACTGATTTTCTTGAAAATTTACACAGTTGTACTATAAGCGTCTGCGAGTGTTCTTAGCTAGGTTTTGTGTCTAGGTACACCCGATAAATATCGAAAATCGATAACCAAAAAGATAGTTATAGAAGGAATGGTCCGATTTTAATCAAATTTGATACACTCATAGACAAAGACATAAGAAACGATATTCAAAAGTTTCAAGGTTGCAGTTTTTACAATAGTGCAAAAAATCGATAATATATATAACGCAAGATGTTTGTGTGTGTGTGTCTGTTTATCTGCCTGTATGTCTGTATTTTTTCAGCCCTTTTATTTTAGTTTTTGCTTAAGGTTTGGCTCTAAGTAGGGTTAGGGTTAGTAGTTCTTAGTCTCAGCCATGATACCATTTACTCAGAGGACTTATTTAGCCTTCAAAATTCAGTTTACGACGAAAAAACCTATTTGATATCGATATCAGGAAATCAAAATTTGACTTACATCCATTCATTTTTCTTTCAGTCTACGGTTTCGGTTTAACTGGAATCAACTATTGCTTTTTAGTCTTTCGTGCCAACGTCAAAAGAGTCTGAACTCCAGGACCATGGATTAGTCTTAAAGCTTTCATTTCACCCGAGCAACGCCGGTCTATACTGCTAATTTACCATATAGTGAAGTCCTACCACTTCGTCGTACCACTGGCAAGGTGGTTGAATAGGTGCTATGACTTAAGCAAGGGTAGCCCGTTACTATGCAGAGTACTGTCGTTACTCTGTGATGTATTTTTCAAGATACACGCATGTGTTTCAAAATAATCCTATAGCCAGGAATAAAATATGCCTGAAAATTACATTTTCATAATTGTGTATATAACACGCTAAAGTCTCCCTCACTCTACCGAGCGGTCATAGTTAAGAATCGCCGACTGATGTCAATTTGGTCGGGTTTCAATCCTGGCTAGAAGCAGTCAGATGTCTAACCATACTGATTCGTTGTGAAACAGGACTGTCTGCGAATGACTATATATATATATATATATTGTTTCGTGTTGATATCGATATCAAATAGGTTTTTTTTTTGTTAAGTGTAACAAAAGAAAAAAATTGATTGACCAAAACTCATATATATATATATATATATATATATATAATGTTCAAAATAATTCATTACAAATTGTCGGTTGCTTATAACCAAGTTTCGTTAAAATTCGTTAATTTCCGTAACATGTTTATATTTGTTGACATTACGATACATTTCAGAGCAGATATACTTGTTTACGGTAAAATCGAAAATTGTGTTATATAAGCATGATAAAAACCTCGTCTGATCAAGAGGCTATCCATGGTCGAGTGGTCAAGACGGTACCATATATACATATATATATATATATATATATATATATATATATTTGCAGTTGAAATGGCTAGACGTAACCGTAAATTCTATGGTAACAGTTTTTTTCGGTAGTGGAACTCCCTTTCTGCCCCGGGTTTTGCAGCCAACTTTAATCTGCAGAAGTTTAAATACCGACATAGTATAAAGATTTAGTTAAAGAGTGAAACAGACTGTCGCCGCTTGGTGCTCACCTCAGTGTCCACTTTCATATTTGCATACGTCCTATCTCTAATATTGAACACTTTTACCTATAAATATAGCATACCTTAAAACTATATATTAGGACCGTGAATAAGTTATCGCCGATTCTTCATGAAGTGTAATGTATAGGTTAAAAAACTAATTACACACGTCATTAAAAATATTTTCCATCGTTAGCCATTACTGTTTCCCATCTTTCTGGCAGGATTTGAATTTCACGTTGGAAAAACGACACGTCTTTTGGGACTAACCTCGAGTCGATCTATTCTTTGGCATCTTTATAAGAATGAAAGTGCTGCTCAGTCAGGCCATGTACCATCGATCGGAGCAAGTGATAATCAGACGGGGTGAATTTTTTTTTTATAACTATATCGCCCTAAGCAAGGCATTTTGCTGCCACTGTTTTGCAGGGGTTACATAGGTGAAAAGTTATGAGAAAAAGTAACAGCTTATAGGGGATGTCAGGAAGTGGGTAACAGAAGGATGAGTATACTGATGAGAGTAGAGTCGACGGAGAAAGGAGCATGTGAGAGAGGATTTTTTAAAAAATCGTCTCGCCCCAAGCAAGACATCCTACTGCCACTGTTGCGCAGGGGATTACATAAGGGAAAGTGATGAGAAAGAGGGGTTAGTTATGGGAAATGTCAGGAGGAGGGTGATAGACGGATGAGAATATCTAGGATGGGGGTGGAGTAGATGAAAAAAGAGCTTGAAAGAATGGATGCGTATTAGTGAGATAGGAGATGTCTATTGACCTTACATTTAAATTCCTGGAGATTGTAGCTGTCGGGGAAAAATACGGCGAGTAGGGTCAGTCAGTTAAGTCATTCAAGTGCCATACGTGATACACGCTTGGGCGATCATGTCTCGAAAGAGACATGACTGACTGGGCAGAAGATTATCCCGCAGTAGGTTGCCATTGCTTTCTACGGTAGACTGGTTGCCGACCAAGGCTATAGAACCCAATCTGTCCTATTATTTGACTCATAGGTAAAGGAAAAGAAATCTATGATATTATTGTGTAGTAATTAGTGGGGGGTCGGTTTCCTATTATTATGAAGTAATAAACTGATCCCACACTTTATGACCAATATAAGCCTTAATCATTATTCCAACTATTATATTCAGTCAGTCAGTTAAGTGCCATACGTGATACACGCTTGGGCGATCATGTCTCGAAAGAGACATGACTGACTGGGCAGAAGATTATCCCGCAGTAGGTTGCCATTGCTTTCTGCGGTAGACTGGTTGCCGACCAAGGCTATAGAACCCAATCTGTCCTGTTATTTAACCCATAACTGGAGGGAAGAGACGGATTAATACCTTTCCCAAGGGTATTTGCGCGTAAGTGAATGCAATGAATTCGGCTGGAATTCGAACTTGGTTTCACCGATTTCTCGTTCCGAGCCGATATCCACTGCACCACAGGGTAGGACTTCCAATTTAAGCATTCCCAATTAGGTTTTTTCCCTCGTTTTGTAATATGTGGCCAAGAGTTGTTATTTTTCAAAATCACCTTGTCGTGTTTCTGATCACATAGTAGCCGTTTTTTTCGTCAATGCTTGGCTCAAACGCATCACTTGTAGTCAATAGCGATCTCCCATGATGGTTTCAAACCAAATTAGTGTTAAGAAGTGTAAATGCTAAAAATGAAAATAAAATTATGTTCTCAAAAAGCAAAGATAAAATAAGCGAACTAAGTAAGTACTATGAAGTGTAAATGCTAAAATGGCTAGTAAATTTCAATGCTTCTAAAACGAAGCTGTTATCAACTAACCACCAGAGACAATCGCATGGGACAGGCTAGCCTCCCAGAGAGTAAAATACTACGCCTCCTTGGCCTTACACTTTCGGCGGACCTCAAATGGAATGACTATATCGAATCCATTGCCAAATTTGCCGCTATGAAAGTCGGCTTTCTGTGCAGGGCCCGGAAGTTTTTTCCACCTGAATCTATTCAGCACATATACAAATCTACCATCCGCCCGTGTATTGAATATTGCTGCCATATCTTGTCGGGTGCCCCTGCTGCTCTCCTTGGGCTTCTTGACAAAATACAAAGGAGGATCTGTAACATGGTTGATACTGACTTGGCAGACCGACTGCAACCACTCTCTCACCGGCGTGATGTGGCTTCACTGTGCCTCTTCTACAAGTACTTTCATGGCTTCTGCTCCGATGAACTTAGAGCACTGGTGCCGCCTAAGCAGGAATTTACACGAGATACTAGATTAGCAACTAGGTCCCACACTTTTACAGTTAAACAGATAAGATGTAACCGTAAATTCTACTCCAATAGCTTCTTTTCTCGCGCTTCCCGCCTGTGGAACTCCATTCCACAAGTCTGCTTTCCTGACAGCTACAATCTCCAGGTGTTTAAATGTAGGGTCAAAAGACACCTCCTATCACTCTAACTCCCAATTATTCTCAGAACACTCTCATCTACCCAACCCTCATTCTCGGTATCCTTACCAGCCTGACATTTCCTATATTTAATATTTCCTCTGACATTTCCTATATTTAATCATCCTTTCTCCACTCTATGTAGCCCCCTGCGCAGTAGTGGCAGTGACATGCTTTGCTCGGGGTGAAACGCTTATAAAAAAAATGTCCTCAAAAAGCAAAGATAAAAAGAAGCAAATCAAATTAGTGTTAAGAAGTGTAAATGCTAAAAATACAAATAATGTCCCCAAAAAGCAAGGATAAAAAAGAAGCGAATCAAATTAGTGTTGAGAAGTGTAAATGCTAAAAATACAAATAATGTCCCCAAAAAGCAAGGATAAAAAAGAAGCAAATCAAATTAGTGTTGAGAAGTGTAAATGCTAAAAACACAAATAATGTCCCCAAAAAGCAAGGATAAAAAAGAAGCGAATCAAATAAGTGTTGAGAAGTGTAAATGCTAAAAATACAAATAAAATTATGTCCTAAAAAAGCAAAGATAAAATAAGAGAACCAAGTTAGTGTTAAACAGTGTAAACACTAAAAATAAAAATTAATCTATCGACTTATCGATTCCATCAACAACGTCGTCATAATAACAAAATGTCAGCTTCTTTTCTCTCTTTTTATTTTCTTTTTGCTCCTGATTTCATCAAAAATGGCGCTCGACTAACAGCTGGCATTTGGAAAAAAATAGTTCATTTTCTAACACAACACGAAAAGCAAGTGACTCTAAAAACCATATTTACATGCAAGATAATCTCTTTTGTTAATTGGGTGGGAGCGAAAAATAAAAAAAATGAAGAAAAACGAGACAGAAAAACAAAAAGAAGAAAAAGAAAAACTCGAAAACCAAAATAGACGGCGGAAGTGGTAGCATCGGAAGCGGGAGTTGGAACGGAAGTGGTCCGAACAATAACAGATTCCAGTCCAGTGGCTGCCATATTGAAGTGGCTGCAGACATGTAAATCGGTTGGAGTAAATTGAAATTTAGAAGCAGTAAGAATATTTGCACTTTTTGGGGTTGGAATTTGATGCAATTGTGAAAAGAAAATAAAAATTGATGGCAGGGACACCATCAGGAATATGAAGATGATGAAATCAAATGTTAAAAGATTGATATTATTACAAGAGAAATTGAAACGAGGCCAATTAATAATAGTTTTACTTAAAGCATCAAAGATAAGAAAAACGAAGTGATTGCATCTATCTATCTATCTATCTATCTATCTATCTATCTATCTATCTATCTATCTATCTATCTATCTATCTATCTATGTCAGTCTGTTCATATCTATCTATCTATCTATCTATGTCAGTCTGTTCATATCTATCTATCTATCTATCTATGTCAGTCTGTTCATATCTATCTATCTATCTATCTATCTATCTATCTATCTATCTATCTATCTATCTATCTATCTATGTCAGTCTGTTCATATCATATCTATCTATCTATCTATCTATCTATCTATCTATCTATCTATCTTAGCCTATTAATATCTCTACATTTATCTAAGTCTCTTCATATCTATCTATCTTGCAATATCATTTATATTTTGAAGAAACCTAGCAGTGTGCTACGAAGTTCCCAACCAGTCGTCTTGTAAGGTTTCAATCCAGTTTTCATTTTATTCCATTCTCTAAACAAGCAAAAAAAAAAAAATCTGTACTAGTATTTAAATAACTCTCTCTCTCTCTCTCTCTCTCTCTCTCTCTCTCTCTATATATATATATATATATATATATATATTGTGTGGACTTGGACAACAATGTCTCTTTTATACAGGTTTCATTGAAAATGACAGACAAGGTATTGTCATTATTTTTTTCTATAATTTTTTATGTGTCACATTTTTTTTTCTTTTCGGAACTCAAATTATATAAGAATTGTCCAAAGCTTTCCACGTGTTTATTTATAAGTAAAACAAAATTAATTCTAGATAATGGCTAAAAGTGTAGCCGAAAGCGCTCGAAAGTACAAAAGCTTTTGACAACTTTTATATAATTTGAGTTCCGAAAAGAAAAAAAATTACACGAATACATGAAAAATTATATAAAAAAAAATGTAATGATAATACCTTGCCTGTCATTTTCAATGAAGCCTGTATATATACAGATTTATAGGTTGCATTGAAACCTATATATATATATATATATATATATATATATATGTGTGTGTGTGTATATTTTGAACATTATTTTTACCGATACTCGTATTTAAATTTCTGTTTTTAAATACGAGTATCGGTAAAAATAATATTCAAAATAATTCATTACAAATTGTCGGTTGCTTATAACCAAGTTTCGTTAATATATATATATATATATATATATATAGGTTTCGCTTTTGTTTTAAAATTTATCATGGCCTATAGTTAAAAAGTTCTTGCTTTTAACGCCATAATACATTTTTGTGCCGTCACACACACACACACACACACACACACACACACACACACACACACACACATATATATATATATATATATATATATATATGACAATTCAAACATATTCCGACATTTAAAGCAACACGGTTATCAACGCACACTTCTTATAAAAACGCTTGTAGAAAACACATATATACTTAGACAAGAAAATAATAAACAGAAACTCAAAATCCTGGAAGCAATCTACATTAAACAACTTAAACCTGGTTTGAATACGCTAAATTTTGATATCCCAACTAACATACTCAAATGCCTGTAATCGAATCAGGGACCACAACGCCACCATTTTATCACTGTCTGCGGCCATTCGCCACGGTAGGGATGGACTTGTCTCTTCAATTTAATTCTCTTTATTGTTAATAACTTAAATGTTCTATGTTTACTGTGTGTTAATATTTATTCTTTGATAATGGCTTATGTGAGCCGAAAGCTTAGACCCGATAAAAAAATCAACAATTACTGTGATTTTTTGTTGTCTTTCAACGACATCACCATCAAGTATATCAGACGGTATGAACGGATCCTACACAAAATTAATAGACAAAACTTGTCTATATTATTCAATGAAACCTGTATTAATGAAGAAAATGCTGCCAAAATACACACAATATATATATATACATTGTGTATTTGAACGGCAATCCCTGTTTTTCTACAGGTTTCATTAAAATTTTCCAAATGTGCTTTCGGCTATACTTTTAGACATTATCAAGAATCGCCTCAGTTTTACTTTTAATTGAATGTATGGATTGTTCTATGTATGTAGCTAGACTAACAGAAATGTTTTATTTTTCAAACCCGGTCAGCACATATTATTGATTGTTGGCTGTCTCTTTCTTTTTTTTTATTCATAGTTCTTCCATTATTTATAACTCACTTCGCTTTTATCTAAATAGACATAGAGGCCTACCTAACTCTACCCACAATATACTCGCTGATATTACAAATATAATAGCGTTATCCACTTGCAAGAATGCTAAAAATAATTAAATAAAAAAATTGACAGCAATACCTTGTCAGCCATTTTTAGGGAAATATATGAGGATATAGGATAGAAATCCTATTTAATCCATCCGCTAACTAAAACACACAATGTAAAATTGCACACCCGCAAAATTGGATCCAAACAACTGAAACCATTTTGGAAAAACCCAAAGTAAAATTGCACACCCGAAAAATCGGATTCAAACGACTAAAGGCATTTTGGAAAAACCCAACTAAGAAAAATTTCACAAGTCAGTGTGAAAAACAAAATTCTGGACCCTGATTGGAATACAAATCGAAAATTTAAATATGACGTCAGTCAAACGTTTTTTTCACATCTAAAGAAGAAAATACATCTGGGAGCCTGTCACATGACTGAATTTCACTACTAAAGGACATTCTGTGACCGGTCAAGACAGTCCAGTCCGATATACGAGCAGTTAGCTGACGGACCTCGTGGCAATGTAACAAAAGAAATTTCACTCCACTCCACCCGGACGTAAGGGCGCGTCACAGATTCATTCGACCTCTTCTTCTAATTTTCCTTTCCTTCATTTTCACTTCACCCCGCCAAAGAGAGCAACAAGAACAACAGACGCCTTAAGTTCAATTTCTTTATTTGTTTTAACTTTTCTCTCTCAGTGTCGTGGAACATAAGACGAGTTTACATTCTGCTACTACACTTACCATGAACTCTAAACTTCTGTGGACATTTCAAATACTTACATTTCTCTTTGAACGATTTTAACGACAAAACTGCAACCCCTGCTCTAAACAATTAACTGGTTTTATATTCAACGTGGTATATGTATTCCTTCTGACATTTTTATAGTGGCTACTCGTATTTTAAATAAAAAACCAATTTTTTCCTTTAATCAGTGTGTATTACGTCAACCGGCCTACGTATTAGAGAAATCAGAATAAAGTAAATGTTCTGTTCGGCAGGAAACGAACTTCTATCCCCCTTTGTAGGATAAACCATTTTTGGATACACAAAGATAGAAAAAGGCGTAAGACAAGGATGTGTCTTTTCACCGGATTTGTTCAACCTATACAGCGAGAATATTTTGAGGACCCTAGATGACACGCCAGGATTTGCTATTGGAGGCCACAACCTGAACAACATAAGATATGCGGACGATACAGTGCTGATTGCGGACACGGAAAGGAAACTACAAGACCTCATACAGAAAGTAGCAGTGGAGAGTGACAAGAAGGGACTACAAATAAAAAGAAAACTGAGTGCATGGTCATCAGCAAAAGATACAACCCAAAATGCCAAATACAGGTGGAGAATAACAGAATCAAAGAAGTACAAGAATTTAAGTACCTAGGAAGTATTCTAACAGGAGATGGAAAGTGCGACACGGAGATCCGAAGGCGAATTGGCATGGCAAAGGACGCGTTCCAGAAGATGAGCAAAATACTAACACACAGGAAAATCTCAATAGAAACGAAGAAAAGAGTTCTAGACTGCTACGTGATGTCAGTTCTTCAATACGGCTGTGAATGCTGGACAATATCATCGAAAATGAGGAAAAAACTGGAAGCGGCCGAAATGTGGTTCTACAGAAGGATGCTACGGATATCGTGGACTGAGCATACAAGCAACGACGAGGTGTTAGAAAGAATGGCAACAAAAAGGAAATTGATGCTGAGCATCAGGAAGAGACAACTGAAGTTCCTGGGACATGCAATGAGGAAGGAGAGCCTGGAGAACCTGATACTGACTGGACAGATAGAAGGAAGGAGAGACAGAGGAAGGCAGCGGATAACATATTTGCAGGGACTGACCAGGTGGATGACGGAACGGGGGTTGCCAGGAGCAACAGGAGCAAACATACTAAGAGCCACAAGGGATAGGGAGACGTGGAGAGCCATGATTGTGAATAATTAGGAAAGGATAGGTGCGCCTATGGCCTGGTTCACACTCTCCTTCGGTCTTTTGAGGTTTATCTCTTGTTTCACATTTAGGATTAGAGTTCCGGTGCCTTCTAAATTTTATTTCAGCTCTATCGGCTCGGAACGAGAAATCGGAGAGTCGAGTTTGAATTCCTGTTAAATTCGTTGCATTCAATTACACACAAATAGTCTTGGGAAAGGGTATTAATCCGTCTCTTCCTTCTTCTCCCAAATAATTTAGTGTCAGTCAGTCAGTTAAGTACCATGCGCGATACACGCTTTGGGCGATCATGTCTCCAAAGAGACATGACTGACTGGGCAGAACATTATCCCGCAGTAGGTTGCCATTGCTTTCTGCGGTAGACTGGTTGCCGACCAAGGCTATAGAACCCAATCTGTCCTGTTATTTAACCCATAACTGGAAGGAAGATACGGATTAATACCTTATTTTTCATCTTACAATTTTTTTCATTTTGTTAATAAGATTTTTCTTTAATGTACACACGAAATATTTTATCCTTTCACATTTCAACATCCAACCTTCTGATATTTAAATTGTGGGGACTTTGGCCAAGTTACCAATCATCACCGAAGCCCCTATAAAGATACCTGCATGTATAATATTATTATTCAGGTGCTAATAAAACAGTATTCAATGTTCCCAAGTACTTTCAATCTCCTTCCGAGATCATCTTCAGGGGTATCAGTTATGGTAACAAAAATAACCGCAAAACTGTGTTGGTAGAAATTACTGTACATGTTTTTTCTGCTTAAAATATAACGGTTGACAAATTGTTTAGCGATCATTAAAGCGTGAAAATTGTTCAAAATGGAATTTTTTTATAAGTTGTGATGTCATGGTCATGCACGTGTTAAAGCATGAAAAATCTGTTCTTTTTTCAAACATTTTAGAACATTACTACAATATTCTTAGCTGATTCTATTAATTGACGGCTTAAGTGTTTTAATGAATATTGACTCGAGAATATGTAGTTTGCGTTTGTTGTTTTCCTGGTGTAGGATAGTTGTATTATTGATCATTATTTTTTTTATATTATATATTTTTATATTTAATCTGACATATCTAAACAAAAAGTTTTCTGCCTAAACACACACACACACACAGACACACACATATATATATATATATATATATATATATCCGAGTGAGTATAGAATGAGGAGAGAAAAAGAAAAGAAAATTTTCCGTCCAAATCATTAATTTAAAACAGTGCTCGATATATGATGTATAGAGCTGTGAATATTTATTATAAATTATGTTTTAGAACATGTACATAATTTCTTCTATATATGTCCTCTTCTCTACAATCATATGGCTGTTTCAGTGTTTGAGACTCAAACACCTCATCGGGAGAAATAAAGGTTTGGAATCATCCTCTGTTTATATTTGGTTCGTTGTTGTCGTGGGAGTTAGTTGGGGTTATTGGTAATTAAGTTAATGTGTCTCTCGTTTTGACCGTTCGACCCTCGAAACCAAATATAAACAGAGAATGATTCCAAACCTTTATTTCTCCCGATGAGGTGCTTGAGTCCCAAACACTGAAACAGCCATATGATTGTAGAGAAGAGGACATATATAGAAGAAATTATGTACATGTTCTAAAACATAATTTATAATATATATATATATATATATATATAGTTGTCAGTCCGTAAACGGTGAGGATAATCCAACAAGATTTCCTTAATATAAATTATTCATAGGTAAATCCATATAGAGAGCTCGATGGGTGTTAACCAGAGCGATATGAAGTTTATAAAGGAAAACTCAACACGTCATATTAGTTATAAACTATAGTTCATTTCAATGAGCTTAATTAGCTCATATCATCAGACTCTTTTACAATATTTCCTCCATCTGGCATAAAATTTCTGCCGGAATGAACGTTTTCTTCTCCTTCCCCTTACATTTATTGTCATTTATTTATTTGTTTGTAATTTTATGTTTATTATTATTATTTCTACTATGTTCCCTCTTCATTTTAAGAAAACCTTCATTCCGGCAGAAATTTTATGCCAGATTGAGGAAATATTGTAAAAGAGTCTGATGATATGAGCTAATTAAGCTCATTGAAATGAACTATAGTTTATAACTAATATGACGTGTTGGGTTTTCCTTTATAAACCATATATATATATATATATAATGAATGTACATATTGAATGAATGTACATATTGTCCTACGTCGATGGCCCGATCTCGGAGATTCATGAATTAAGCAACCATAAGGTGCATATTACAAACTGACCGTTTAATATATTTGAACTTAAGTTTACTCGATATTTGTTGGAGTTAAATCTTATAAACTTAGGTTACTGTTTGTTAATAATAGGAGTAAAATTTAATTAGACAAAGACTACATGGAGATAAAAAATTAAAATTTTAAAATTAAAAATGTTAAAATGCATGGAGGAAGGGGTATAATTCATAATTATTAATAATAATATTTGTAGGGGAAAGAAAGAAAGAAAGACAGAAAGAAGAAAGAAAGGAGAAAGAAAGAGGGAAAGTAAGTGATGAAGAAAGAGGCAAACGTATATAGATATCTACCAATCAGAATCTAAGAATGTATATAAACATTATCTAAGAACATATATATATATATATATCTATATATATATATATATATATATATATATATATATATATATATATATATAAAATAACTTAAATCCAAAAGGAAAAGTAGGAAGGTAAATCACAAAAACCTGATCCTAATTAATATTAAAATTTTAATATTAAAAAATGATACAGGAGGAGAGCTCAATGTAATTAAAATTACAGAGCTAATATAAAATAAAATAAATTTCCAATATTCAAAATTGTTGAATGATCATTTCAATATGAAATCCCTTAGAGAGATTTCACATATCGTCAGCAACTAACACTTATTCAAAATGCAAAAATGAAAAATGACGGTTAACAACTAAGAAATTTACGTCACAAAAAAATATTAAAAATTTTTTTTTACTCTATCTAAAAGTAAAATATTAAAAATAGACGTTAATTGCAAATCAAAATTTTTGTGAAATTTCTCTTAGGGATTTCATGTTGAAATGATCATACAACAACAATTTTGAAGATTGAAAACTTATTTTATTTTATATATATATATATATATATATATATATATATATATATATATATAGTATTTACATTATTCGGACTATTGTTCTTATCTTTGTTGCCATTTGTACGACGTTTCGGCTGTTGTACGCTCCGGCCTTCTTCAGGTACCAAGAATTTCGAACCGAATCATTTATTACAATCACTGGGGTATATGAACTGCATACCTTGGAAGTCATGATTTATCTCACTCTAACCCTGCAAGTTCAGCACTGCTGTAGCCTGGTATTGAACTTAAAACTCTAAGAGTCAAGTCAGGAACCAACAGTCGAAACGTCGAACAAATACCAACAAAGATGAGGATGATAGTCCGAATAATGTAAATACTGTAAATACTACCTCATCTCAGAAATATAGACAAATAGAATGATCTACTATTAAACTTCATACAAATGGCAACAAAGATGACAACAATTGTCCGAATAATGTAAATACTGTAAATAATACCTAATCTCAGAAATATAGACAAATAGAATGATCTATTATTAAACGTCGTACAAATGGCAACAAAGATGAGGACAATAGTCCGAATAATATAAATACTGTAAATACTACCTAACCTCAGAAATATATATATATATATATATATATATATATATATATATATATATATATATATATATATATATATATAAAATGTAGAAATGTTATTTCTCCAGCTTAGAATACAATACATTGAACATATGAGCAAAGACAACATTTTGGAGAAAATTAAAACAAAAAAGACTAATACGTAACATCAGAAAAAAGACATTTGCAATTGCTAGGGCAAATAATAAGGAAAGGGGACTCGAAAATTGAACACTCACAGGGCTTAGTGAAAGCAAGAGAGATAGAATTAAAAGTGCATAACCTACACGATGAACTTGTGTGACTGGTTGGCAGAACAGAAGTAAGAAGAGATAGGAAAACGGTAAACTTTACCGAGACTTACAAAAGGACAGGAAGAGACATGATCTCCCATGTTCTGAAGTCAAACAGTGCATAGAAGAAGAAGAAGAAGAAGAAGAAGAAGTTTGTATAAATGCTTGGCAGAACAGGGGTTTGGAAAGATAGCAAAAAGACAAAAGTTGCTGAATGCTATAAAGTACAGGAAATTGTGGAGAGCCATAATCATCACACGTTTTAATGGGGCATGGTAATATAGAAAATGAAGAATATGCGCTTCTGTAGATGAACTTGTCGTCACATCCGAGACGCAGAGGATTTTCGTGTAGCTGTCCATTTTTTATGAATAGAAATATTAAAAGAAAACATTTTTAACGAAGGAGTAAATATATTTTCTTTCCTCGTTTCTTTCTTTCTTTCTTTCTTTTTCTGTTATATTCTTTCTTTCTTTCTTTTTTGCTCTATTCTTTCTTTCTTTTGTACTATATTCTTTCTTTCTTTCTTTCTTTCTTTTCCTTACTTTTTTCAGTTTAGTTTTTCTTCGTCTTTCTCTATTTCCGTTCGCTTTTTCTTCTTATTTTCATTATGCTCACCCATCACTTCCTTCTTTTTCGCTTTGAATCATTTTTGCTCATCCCCACCATTTAACTCTCTATATTATCTCTTTCTTTATTTCTTTCTCCATCATTTTTCATTTCCCTTTCTTTCTTTCTTTCTTTCTTTCTTTCTTTCTTTCTCCTTATTCTTTATTTTCTTCTTTTTCTTTCTTTTCTTTTCACTCGCACATATCTTTATCTTAACTTTTTTATTTTTCTATTTCCTTTTTTAATCTCTCTTTATTCATTGTCTTTTTTTCCACATATTTCTTTCTTTCTTTCTTTCTTTCTTTCTGTCACTTCAAATTGTCTTTTATTTTCTTTGCTTCCTTTTTCTTTCTTTTCCCTTTCCTTCAGTATCTTTTCATTTGCTTATCTCTTATTTATTTTCTTCTTTTTCATTTTTTATGCATTTTCCTTCGATTCACACTTCTTTCTTTCTTTCTTTCTTTCTTTCTTTCTACGTCCAACCATTTCTTTTTTTCTTTCTTTCTTTCTACGTCCATCCATTTCTTTCTTTCTTTCTTTCTTTCTTTCTTTCTTTCTTTCTTTCTACATCCATCCATCCATTTCTTTATTTCTTTCTTTTTCTTTCATTTGCTCCTTTCTTAATTTGCACTTTCTTTCTTCCTTTCCTTTTCCGTTCATTTTTCATTTTATCTTCTCTTCATTTTCTTTTCTTTCTTTCTGCTCAATTTTATTTTTCTAATTTTTTTTCACTTACCATCTCATCCTCCTTTTATCTTCTCTCATTTTTAATCGCTATTTATTCATTGTCTTTTTATCACAGCTTTTATTTCTTTCTTTCTTTGATTTTTATTTCCTTCCTTTTTCATTTACCGCTGCTTCATTTTTTCTTTGATTCAAAATCTTTATTCTTTTATTTCTATTGGTATTATTCCTTTTTCTTCAATTTCTTTTTCTTTTTCTCCTTTTTTCTTCTCCGTTTATTTTCTTCTTTTTCTTTTGCATTCTCTTTTTCTTTCCTTTTATTTTATTTCCTCCAAGTTAATAATTTTACCTTTCTTTTTTTGTTCCCCTTCTTTTCTTCCTTCCATTTTTTCAAATTTTCTTCCCTTTTTATTTTTGATACTTTCCTTCGGCTTCCTTTCTTAATTGTACATCCACTTCTTTAACTCTTTATTTTTTTCCTTATTCAAACTTTCATTCGTGTTTCTTTCTTCATTTTCTTCAACTTGCCTTCCTTCCACTCATTTTCTCAGCCAAAATATCGGCATTGTTGTTCACATGATTCCTTTTTAGTCATCACCTGCAGACTCTGAACAGTGGGCGCATTGAGTGGCACGCCATACGATTAGGGATTCCACTGAAATCATGAACGACATGCACCTGCCGACGTGCCACAAGTCCATTGGATAACAACGCAGGCTTCGCTTTTATTAATGGCCGCAGTAATCAGTCTTACTTTCAGCCACGCATGCGCTGTTCTTAATATGCGCGTTTAATTGTACGTTGGAAATGCTAACTAGAAAGATGACATCAGACGAAATTAATCAATGGAAGTAATTTTCAACTAATTTGGCCAATCAGCTTCCAAAGATTCTGTTATCGTTTTCTTTATTTGTGCTTCAAAATAGGAGGAAAACCAGCAAATTGTTTTTTTTAAAGATTTGGCACATTCTTTGTTTTCCTCGCTCACTCATTAGCTCTCTTTCTCTTCTCTAATTATCTCCTCTCTCTTCTACGTTTGGCTCTCTGGCTCGCTCTCTCGCTCTCTCTCTCTCTCTCTCTCTCTCTCTATATATATATATATAAATGTGTATGTCTGTGTGTGTGTATTTGCATAATAGGTTTGTATGAATGTAAACTAAATAATTTTATGAAAAATATTCTCAGTTTTCTTTCTTTCTTTCTCTTTCGTCTATCTATCTATCTATCTATCTATCTATCTATTAAATTGTTACAAAAATAATGGCTGCTTGAAGTGTTGTATTTTGAAAAGCCATTTTAACATGTTGTGGTGCAATGGATATAGTCTCGAAACGAGACCCGATTTCGAATTCCAGTTGAATTTCTGGCATTCACTTACGCGCAAATAACATTGGGAAAGGTATTAACTCGTCTCTTTCCTCCAGTTATGGGTCAAATAACAGGACAGATTGTGTTCTATAGCCTTGACTGGCAACCAGTCTACCCTAGAAAGCATATTGTGGGAAAATCTTCTGCCCAGTCAGTCATGTTTCTTTCGAGATATAATTGTCCAAGCGTGTATCACGTATGGCACTTAACTAACAGATACACTATATATATTAGGTGAATGTTGGCAAACATAATAATTAATGTGTGCTATTTAATAATTTTAGAAATATTTTCAAACAGAAATATTTTTGAGGCATAGAATCTTTTAATTATGAAAATGACAAAACATGATCTTCGTTTACTTTTGTTCAAACTTGGGCACAGTGTCTTCCAAACTTCCCAAACTTCTTCCAATATGAAACAGATCATGGGGAGATTGGTCCACAAATGATTGGACAATACGATAGTAGTTCCAGATATTCCGTAATGGTGATGAGAGCCTTGAAAACGAAAAAGGTAAGAAACGGTCATGTAGTCTGGACAATAAACAATTGCAATCAGTTGTTGAGCAAAACCCACGTCAAAGTGTCAGACAAATGTCTCAGACGCTTGGTGCCAGCCTTGCAACAGTTTTACGCTATTTGCAGAGTATTGGCAAGGTGAAAAAGCTCAAAAAATGGGTTCCTCATGATCTCAATGAAAATCATAAAATTAGGCATTTTTAAGTGTGCCCAATGCTCTTTCTGCGTAACATCAATGATCCCTTTCTTGATGGAATAGTCACTTGTAATGAAAAGTGGATTTCTTTTGGTAACCGTAAACAAACAAATCATTGGCTTGATCGTGATGAGCACCCCAAATATTTCTCAAAGGCAAAGTTGTATCAGAAAATTTTGAAATGCATGCAGGCCTTCAAAAAATTAGACCTGCATTAGTGAATCAATGTGGTTCAATTCTACACGATAATGAGCGCCCAATATGTTGCAAGAATGACGCTGCAAAAATTCGCAGACTTGGGATACGATAGTTTACCATATCCTTCATATTCTCTTGATTTTTGTTCATGAATATTTGGGATGATATAAATAACAAAAAAGTAATTCTTTTTCGCCAGCTGATAGACTAAAGAGAAAATCACTTTGACAGGACAGACCGAAAATAGGTAAGATTCCCTTTAATAAGACCGAAAGTCTAAAATTAAAACTTCTGTTTATACATCTTTTTCACAGTGCTGTTTGATACCGCCTAGAGCGCCCAAATACCTATCTTCTTCTTCTATGTGCCCTGTCCTTTCAGGATGGAGGCGATCATGGTTCTCCATTGTCTCCCTATCCCTTGTGGCTCTTACTATGTTTTCTCCTGTTACACCTCGCAACCCCCGTTCCGTCATCCATCTGATCTGGCCCTTCAAATATATTATCCGCTGCCTTCCTCCGTCTCTTTTTCCTTCTATCTGGCCTGTCAGTATCAGGTTCTCCAAGCCCTCCTTCCTCATTGCATGTCCCAGAAACTTCAGTTGTCTCTTCCTGATCTTCCCTATTAATTTTCTTCTCGTTGTTATTCTTTCCAAAACCTCATCGTTTCTCACATGTTCGGTCCATGATATCCACAGCATCCTTCTGTAAAACCACATTTCAGTTGCTTCAAGTTTTTCCTTCATCTTTAATGATATTGTCCAACATTCAATGCCATATTGAAGAACTGACATCACATAGCAATCCAGTACTCTCTTTTTTGTTTTTATTGAAAGTTTCCTGTGTCTTAGTACTTTACTCAGCTTCTGGAACGCGTCCTTCGCCATGCCAATTCGCCTTCGGATCTCTGTGTCGCACTTTCTATCACCTGTTAGAACACTTCCTAGGTATTTAAATTTTTGTACTTGCTTGATTTTCGTAATCCCCACCTGCATTTGGCATTTGGGGTTGCACCTTTTGCTGATTACCATGCATTCAGTTTTCTTACAGTTTATTGGTAGTCCTTTTTTGCCACTCTCCACAGCTACCTTCTGTAGGGGGTCTTGTGGTTTTCTTTCCATGTTTGCAATCAGCACTGTATCATCTGCGCACCTTATGTTGTTCAAATTGTGGCCTCCAATAACAAATCCTGGCGTAGCATTTAGGGTCCTCAAAATATTCTCGCTGTACAAGTTGAAGAGATCCGGTGAAAAGACCCATCCTTGTCTTACGTCTCTAAATGACGCTAAAGTCATTAAATGCTCTTAGGCAGAGATACCAAGACACAGGTTTTGATTTTATTCTTATAGCTTCTCTGAGAAAATCAGAATATAAAGTTCGAGGAAAGAGACAAAAACGGCAATAATAATAGACACACAAAAAGGATAAAAATATATGCAGGAGACACACAAGGAGAAGAGCAAGAAGAAAAGTTGTAGACACACAAAAAGACTAGTATAAAAAGTTGTAGGTACATAAGAAGAACCAGAAATATTGCAGACACACAAGACGACGAAGGAAAAGAAAAATAGCAGACACACAAGATGAAGAGGAAGTAAAAAAAGTAGCAAACGCATAAGACAAAGAGAAAGAAGAACAGTAACAGACACACAAGATGAAGAGGAAGAAAACTAGTAGAGACACAAGATGAATAGAAAGAAGAAAAATAGCAGACACACAAGATGACGAGGAAGAAGAAAAATAGCAGACACACAAGATGAAGAGCAAGAAGAAAATAGCAGACACACAACATAAACAAGAAGAAAAGTAGCAGACACACAAGACGAAAAGAAAAAAAGTAACAAGCACACAAGATGAAGAGGAAGAAGAATAATGTCAGACACACAGCATGAAGAGGAAAAGAAAAAATATCAGACACACAAAATGAAGAGGAAGAAGAAAAGTAGCAGACGCACAACATAAAGAAGAAAAGTAGCAGACGCACAACATAAAGAAGAAGAAAAGTAGCAGACGCACAAGAAAAATGGGAGAAAAGTAACAGACACAGAAGGTAAAAATGGGTAAAAAAATTAGCTGACACAGAGGAAGAAAAAAGTTGGAAACACATAAGGAAAGTAATAGAAACACATGATGAAGTGGTAGACACACAACTAGAAAAAGAGACACACAAGAAGAAAAGTAGTAGAGACACAACACAAAAATTGACGAAAGTAAGAAAAAGAGAAAAACCTTTAAATTTGTGAAGTGCCAAATATTCTCTTTTTTGATCCTTTTTAAAGATCACCTTTCAAAATTATCTAATTCCTTTATTTGGTTAGACAAAGGTCTTATTAATTCCTGACCACTGACAATACCTCAATGACAAAGCACTTCTGTCTTAATTTCACTGTTTAAGAATGTAAAACATAAAAATGGCAATTCGAACATGTTTGTTCACTAAAAGTAACGTGTATAGTAATAATATATATCCAAGATTCAAACTACAACTTACCAATATTATTTACGAATTTACATGTCCTTTGAAAAACCGCGTTCTTGATCCACTCATTTTCGTAAATAATTATATCGGCCATACGACTACGAAACTGACTCGAAAATGTTTTTTTTAAAAAATCATTTCACCCCAAGCAAGGCATTCCACTGCCACTATTGCGCATGTGGATACATAGGGGAAGGTAAAGAGGAGGAGTGGTTAGATGTAGGAAATGTCAGAAGGAAGGTGATAGATGGGTAAGGATACCGAGGATGAGGGTTGGGCAGAGGGGATTGAAAGAATGGAAGCGAGTTAGTGTGTTAGGAGGTGTCTATTGACCATACATTTAAACTCCTGGAGATTGTAGCCGTCGGGGAAGCAATCATGTGGAAGGGAATTCCACAGTCGGGAAGTGTAAGAAAAGAAACTGTTGGAGTAGAAGTTGCTGTTGCATTTTATTGGTTTCACTGTAAAAGAGTGGGATCTAGTTGCTAATCTAGTTTCTCGTGCAAATTCGTATCTAGGGGGCACCAGTGATCCAAGTTCATTGGAGCAGAAGCCGTGAAAGTATTTATAGAAGAGACACAGGGAAGCCACGTCGCGCCGGTGAGAGAGAGACTGCAGCCGGTCTGCCAAGTTGGTATCGATCACATTACAGATCCTCCGCTGTACCTTGTCGAGAAGCCCGAGGAGAATAGCAGGAGCACCCGACCAGATATGGCAGCAGTATTCAATGCACGGGCGGATGGTAGATTTATAAATGTGCAAGATAGATTCAGACGGGAAAAAACTTCCTGGCTCTGCACAGAGAACCGACTTTCATAGCGGATTTAGCAATGGATTCCATTTGAGGTCCGCTGTAAGTGTGAGACCAAGGAGGCGTAGTGTTTTACTCTCTGGGAGGCAAGTCTGGTCCATGCTAATGGGAGGTAGGTGCGATTGTCTATGATGGTTCATTGATAGTAGCTTTGTTTTAGAAGCATTAAAGCTTACGTGCCATTTCTTACCCCAGTTCACTCCGGATTGGAGGTCCTTTTCAAGCTCGGCTGCAAGGTTAGCTTTGTCGCCTACACCAGATTTTTGGTCGAGGCTGCATTTACGCTGCATCTCTCAGAACAGAGCTCAATTCGATCTCATTTTAAAACAGACACGGAGATCTACCAAACCCTGCCCGCAACATACTTATTCTCAACACAAATATCATGGCATAATTCACACGCAAAATGAGACTGAAAATAATGGAGGCATTATTAATAAAAAAGAAAAACCTAACACTAAATGACATCAACTACGAACACGCTAACAACGTGCTGACCGTGTTCGGTACATAAAACACAAACACTCTACTCTACAAACGTACATAACATTACATACATTCTGTTACAGGTAAAATAACATTCATCCTCGATAATGGCTAAAAGTATAGCCAAAAACGCTCGGATAAACAAAACATTTAGACAATTTTTATATAATTTATGTCTTTAAAAGAAAAGAAAATCATAAGATCACATGAAAAATTACCTTCTCTGTCATTTTTAATGAAACATATATATATATATATATATATGTTTCAAAAATAAATATATATATATATATATATATATATATATATATATATATATATATATATATAAACTAGAAAATTATGCATTTTTTATAAATTAGAAGAATCTTACGTCATTTAGGACTAAAAGATACTGTATCCTGAAGGATGAATTTTCTCTCTCATCTGTAATAAATGCCACAAGTAATACATAGGAGAGACTTCTAGGAATTTAAATAAAAGATTATATGAACACAAAATGGATCTTTTACAAAGCAACACGCTGAATACATTATTTGCTCACCATCAAGAATCTGGTCATAGTTTCGACTTAAAAATGCTGCTTTAATTAAAAACGAAAATAATTTACGACAACGAAAATATACAGAAAGTGCTTTAATCGCCCGATCATCCACGGTAAATTTGCTCACAGGCTCTCAAAATAGATCACCTTTCTTGGCAGATCTTATATTTTTTTTAATCGTTTCATCCCAAGCAAGGCGGTACTGCAACTGATGCGCAGGGGGTTACATAAGAGAGTTAAGGTTTTAGACAGGAGGGGAGTGAAGAGAGAAAGACAAACCAGTTACAGGGGGTGAACATGTGACACTATATTTTGCATGCAAGAAATATAATAATGTTATCGCCGGCAACGCATAAGAAGAAATTATTATTATTAAATTATTATTATTAAATTATTATTAAATTATTATTAACTGTATTATTAATTGTGCAGATTAATTCTTGCTGATCGGGCGGAATGAATTGTGTTGGTTCGTAATTTTTATAAATCGAAAAGAACCAACTAAAAAAAAGTTGTTTGTTCAAATATGAACGCAGGTAATACATTTTATTATTCCAATATGACCAGAGGAAAATAAGAGATCGCAAATCCAAAGCCGAATATATGAACGAATTCATATTTTGCGGGTGTGTTATTTGATAACCAGCCGGGTCAACTGAGGTTATTATGGACATGCGGAGACAGCATGACCAAGAGAAATACAATTGATGTCTGAGCTACACCGCCGATAAAAGTGAAAAATTAACAAAACATAGTTTTTGATTGTCAAAAAGATTGTCACAAATAAAGAAAATATTTGATAAGTGCAAAAGGTTAAATTCTATAAGAATAAAGTGAAATTTAAAATTTCGCTGGTAATTATAAACCTAAATGTTGGATTTGTTGACGTTAAAGAAAGAAAAACCGAAAAAAAAAGTGATGTAACATAAATAGTGCCGCTTCATTAGTTGAACCAAGGGAAGAGAAGAAACAAAAGGCTGGCTCCGCCCCGAGGACATGGGCGAAAGTGATTTAATTGGCCAGAGATTGGATTTGAATGTTCGTCATCCCCCACACTGGTGAAGTAGGGATAAGCATAAAAACAGGGTCCCGAGGGAGCCACGAGCAGAGTCCAGCAGAGTCCACTCGTCTCTCGGCCCAGTGCTGTAACGACGAAGGTAAGGCGGCAAGTATCTTGGCGCCTACCATAGGGTCAGCCGCCTTCCATAGAGTTTCTGACTGAAGGTGTACAGACAGAGATATTTGCCACGCCGTTGGGTGCCAACCGTATAGAAGCCTGTCACCGATCGACCGAAAAAAATTGAAGTCAGACAAGAAGTGATTTTGCAGACGAAGTTTGAAACGGCCAACTGGAAGTTTGAAACGGCCAACTGGAGACAGAAAAGAAGTGATTTTGCAGATGGACGAATTGTTGCGCTGAGCTAAGACAGAGAAGACGACTTTCCACCACCGCTGTCCCCCCCCCTACAGAATCCTTTGGCAGTTTCCGTAAAATTTCGGTGTGAAGTGAACAAAGACATTTTTGAATCGTCACAAACTTGAAAACTTCGATTGGAATGAACTGACATTGTCAACCAGAAACTCAAGTCAATGATAAGAAAAACGTTTCGCAAATTATTACTTACAGAAATTGGACGAAACTTCCGTTCCGTTATTGACTAAGTAGAGACAGGGGTTTTAGAAGAGACGATTTGCGATTGTTTATATTCTATTTCTTTTTTTTTTGTATATAAAGACTTTTTCCGCAGCTTATTCGGCCATGATCATATTTTTGGTTCCGTTTGAGCGTCGGTTCACAAAAGAGAAAGGGCAAGAGAAGGATGTGAACACAGTAGTGAAGACAGTTGCGAAGGTAGAGAGAAAGGAAAAGAACAAGATATACGGAGTGATGTGGAAAGAGCTGGAGTTAAGTGGATAAGAGATGGGAATTGATTTTGCATTTAAATTCCTGTAGGTTGTAGCCGTCAGGAAAGCAAGTATACGAAAGGGAGCTCCACAGGCTGCTGAAGTAGAACTGGCGGCTGCATTTGGTTGATCTGACTGGGACCTTGTTGCCAAGTCTGGTTGCCCGAGTACATTCTTTTGGAGGGGGCACCAGTGACTTAAGTTCGTCGGAGCAGAAGCCATGAAAATATTTGTAGAAGAGATAGAAAAAAGCCACATACCGCCGGTGAGAAAGTGGCTGGAGTCGAGCTGCCAGGTCAGGACCGATCATATTATAGATTCTCCTTTTGGGCCTGTCGAAAACCCTGAGATGAACAGCATATATGACAATATAGCATATAAAACTATATTTTTATCATGCATATTGATGCTTACGGCCATGTTATATTAAAACACCGATTCTCGTTCGATCAACGAAGTTAAGCAACGTTGAACCTGTTCAGTACTTAGATGAGTGACCGCTTGGGAATTCCAGGTGCTGTAAGTTTGGTGATGCTTACCTGCCATTTTTTGGCTGTAGGGATCATCATCTGTCAGTTGCGTTTCTCTCCTCAGGCAGAGTGCGGCTCAGTTGTATCGCTGTCCGGCAGAGATACAACAATTATACTGAGAGGTGCCTAATCCCGGGGAACAATGTCCTGAGGCTGCATCACCATATTGCACCAATGGGTGGATCGGTGGTCACCACCGAGACATGAGCGATCAACGGTTGCAGGGACTGGGTAGTTTTGGGTCCTTGCGCGTTCGCACGCGTTCGGGATCTCGACATTAAACTTCGACCTCGTTTCACATCTCCTTCTACTAGTGGGAAAATACTATGCTGGTGATGTAATGTATAAGAGCTTGTCATTGTTAATTGATGCTGAAAACTATCTGTTGAATTGTTTTTTGTTTTTTTTTAATCATATCACCCCAAGCAAGGCGAAAACGCCACTGATGCGTAGGGGGCTACGTAAGAGTGAAAAGATTGGAAAAGAGAAAAACCGGAAACCACATCCTAAACAGGAAACAAGGGATGAGCCTCTTCATCCGTTCAATAGACGTGGGTGGAGTGTGAACCGGGCGATAGTTTAGTCTATCTACTCCAATTGAAAAAAAAATAAAAATAAAAAAAGAGTGAAAAGATTGGAAAAGAGAAAAACCGGAAACCACATCCTAAACAGGAAACAAGGGATGAGCCTCTTTACCTGTTCAATAGACGTGGGTTTTATTTCGTTCATCTCACGTCAATTTTCGTAGAAAAGGCATGAACCCATCCTTTTCCATCTATGGGTTAAATAGCAAATCCAAGTTGGCTCCCTTGCCCTGGGAGAAATAAAATTGCTGTATTCAAGTCCTGTCTTTCCGGTATTGAAGTCCTGTCTTTCCGGGTTTTCGTTCACTAATATGTAATGTCTTTACATGGTAAATTCGCGAGAGGACATTTGGCATTTTCCCCAAGTGATATTTGTTGAATCTGGCTTGAAATTAGACAGTCTCAAAATTGTTCTCACTTCATCCAAACTCCAAATATTTGTCCAGGTTATGATCGTTAACAGTTAATCAAGTCTGACACGTTTAATCAATTATTTTTAGATGATCGCGTATGAATAGTTGATTTTTTGATACTTTTTTTGCAACGGAAGTTATTGGAATATTGTTGAAATGAATGTTATAAGTAACAGGCAAGTTTAACTTTAACCAATTTTTCAAAAGACCTTTATCAAGTGGATTTGGAGGATATAAAACACAAAATCCAGGCAAATTTTAACAATTCTGCCATTTTTGACTGTTTTTTGCTATGGGTTAAATAGCAGAACAGATTCTATAGCTTTCGTTGGCAACCAGTCCACTGTAGAAAGTAATCGTAACCTACTGTGGGAAAATCTTCTGCCCTATCAGTCATATCTCTTTCGAGACATGATCGCCCAAGCGTGTATCACATATGGCACTTAACTGACTGAGTGAATAAATATAATAGTTGAAAACATGATGTAACACTGCTCATGATATCCAAAAATTGTGAAAACATTAGTTTTTGAGTCAAAAAGAAGCTTTGATTTCAACCAGTTTTCACCTGCTGGCGTCACTTTGCAAGGCCCAAATTTTAGTTATTGCAATTTTGTTTAAGTAATCTTAAGAAGCTGTAAAAACTGTTTATGTAACTGCTCATCACTAACGAATAGAAGAAAGTATATACAGTGAAACCTGTCATATGTGACCACCCCTTCTTCTTCTTCTATGTGCCCTGTCCCTTCAGGACGTAGGCGATTATAGCTTTCCAAGTCTCCCTATCTCTGGTGGCTCTTAGCACGCCTTCTCCTGTTGCACCATGCAACCCTCGTTCCATCATCCACCTGATTAGGCCCTTCAAATATGTTAACGGCTGCTTTCCTCTGTCTCTTTTCCCCTCTATCTGACTTGTTAGTACCAGGTTCTCCAAGCCTTCCTTCCTCATTGCATGTCTCAGGAATTTCAGCTGTCTCTTCCTGATGCTCAGTATTAATTTCCTTTTAATTTCCATCCTTTCATTGCTCACATGCTCGATCCATGATATTCGCAGCATCCTTCTGTAGAACCACATTTCAGTTGCTTCAAGTTTTTCCTTCATCTTTGATGGTATTGTCCAGCATTCACTGCCATATTGAAGAACTGACATCACATAGCAATCCAGTACTCTCTTCTTTGTTTCTAGCGAAATTGTCCTGTTTCTTAATACTTTACTCAACTTCTGGAATGCTTCCTTCGCCATGCTAATTCGCCTTCGGATCTCTGTGTCGCACTTTACGCCTTCTGTTATAACACTTTCCAATATTTAAATTTTTGTACCTGCTTCATTCTCTGCCATCAAAAACTAGTCGCATACAGCAGGTGGTCGCTCACTAAAGGCTCATAGTTATGACCTATTTACGCCAGGAACGTATATTCCACTCATCGGAATGTACATATTAGGATTTTACCATGTAATCTGGTAATAAATAAATGAGAACATAAGAAAATGGCCGAACTTTATAGAAATTTATTCAGCAGAATTCATTTAAAATTTTTAAAAAACGTATTTACAACAGTCAACAAGAGACCAAAATATTTATTCACAAAAAATATTTTTAAGTGGACTTAAAAAAAGTATATGGTTTCAGTTTTTTTATTAGAAGTGAGTGATAGCAAAAGAGAATTATCGATAATACATGGAAAAAATATACAAACAATTGACAGCGATCGTGGGTGGGGGTAGAGAAAGACAGAGATAGAGATAGATATACCCAGATAGAAATAAAGTAGATAGATACATAAGAAAATAAAGGAACAAAAGAAATAGACATTTGAGAAAGTGACATAACTGATTTTCCCAAGTCAGTACAGAGACTGCGATAAATCCCTTGAACATGTCAAATGCAATACATGTACAAAACAGCCGATGTTTGACCGTGAGGTGAACTCAGGCAATATACATTTAAACAAGTAATAACAGTTTGATACAACACTACAATAACAAAACAATGAGGAAGTGTTCCTGGCTTCAATCAAATCAAAACGAAATAGATTACTCATTACAGTTTCTCCTAAGTTAGAAGTTCGCAGTGTACGACCAAAATGGATTTTTTTAAAACGGTTGCTTGATCAGTGATTTTCACTCGCTGATTTTAGTCGATGGTCGCGTTCTGGAGGTGGTCGCTCACTAAGGGTTAACTAATATTAGCAAATCGTGCATATAAAACGGTTGTTAACAACAGGTGGTTGATGACTAAGATGGTCGCATACGGCAGATTCTACTGTATTTATGTTGTGGAGTATTTTTACGCACTGAAAGTTATAATCGTGCTGTGTCGGTTTCTAATTGATTTAACGCACCCTAAATGTTAGGAACTTGGTAATCGTCCACTGAAAGCTGACTCCTTAGTATTCGACTAACTGTCGACTAATATCAACTGCCTAGTAGTTCTACTGAACTGCAATAGAACTCTAAAGAACTTCTCAAGAACTCCTAAGAACTTCTTCCGTTAACTTCCTGTTAAGTCTTATTAATATAGGAGGGAGAGTCCATTATCTGAGGAATAGGTGTGTTTCACCATAACATTAATATAGGAGGGAGAGTCCATTACATGAAGAATAGGTGTGTTTCCCCATAACATTAATATAGGAGGGAGAGTCCATTACATGAGGAATAGGTGTGTTTCCTTATAACAATTTATATATAATATATCAGTTTGATATTATGTGCAAAAAAAAATCACAAAAAATAAATGAATAAAAATAAATAAAAGAATCAAAAATAGAAAAAATATCTCATTATATTCAATTATTTCTTATCTGATCAGATAAAACGAAGAAAAATCGAAAGAGCAAGACTGACAACTAAAAAGGAAGCGATTTCTAGGCGTAAGATTTGGTGTAACTATGGCACCCGATGTTGTACGTAGATAATAAGTCAAATTAAATAATATTTACTTCGGGTTTTATCAGTGAAATTAATGATTTGTTATTGCTTAATTAAGGGGAACTTTTTGCAGAGCCAAAATGTCTACAACTTTAAGGGAAGCCACTGGCGACGTCAACCATAACAGACGCCAGACAATTCAGTGTCAATTCTTTTATTGAATTACGCATCTTAATCCAAATTTTGGTCTTTTTTTTACAATGTAGAAAACTGTACATTCAAATTCTTGGATTTTATGCTCATTGAAGTTTCATTTCAGATCTTTTGGCTGTCGTCAGTAATAGAGATCAAAGGATAGCAAGACTCATTAAAAACTTCATGCTCAAACACATTTGGCTTTTCTACGTGATAGCAAGAGAGATCCATGACCACACCCACTTTTTAGTCTGGGACGATCTCATCAAGATGAAGGAGAGCCTTGAGGCATCAGAAATGTGGTTTTACAGAAGGATGCTGAGGATACCATGGACTGAGCACGTGTGTAACGATGAGGTGTTGGAAAGGATGAAAACGAGAAGAAAACTGATAATAAATATCAGGAAGAGACAAATGAGGTTCCTGGGACATGTAATGAGAAAGGAAGGCCTAGAGAACTTGATACTCACAGGTCGGATAAAATGGAAGAAGAGACAGGGGAAAGCAGTGTGAGACTTACTTGTTAGGTCTGAGCAAATCGTTGACGGAGCGGGGCTTGGAAGAGATACAAAGAGAAGAATTACTGAGAGCAACAAGAGACAGAGACAAGTGGAAGTCCATGATCGCCTACGTCCTGAAGGGACACGGCACATGAACAAGACGTTTAGAGTGATCACTGCAATTATTAATGAAAAATTACCTATATTGGCTATACGGCCACATCTTTGAGTAGACGCCTTACATGCAACTTATCTAATAATAATAATGCAATTAAAAACATTTATTAACCCATAATTTACAAGAAGTTTTAAGATAATATGTCGTTGTAAATATTATTTAAATCGCAATATTAAAAAATCTCGCTATAAGGAAGGCACTATATATGAAGCAAATTTCTCCTATCGTCAACTTTACATTATTTAACAATGGGCATGGAGTTTTGAAAGCTTTTAAAAAAATAGACAGACACCCACGCGATGCCTAGCCGTTTTAAAGAACGTTCCCTTTTAAAAACACAAAAAAACTACGTTACAGTCGAAACATGATGACAAAATAACATAAAAATATAACATCCTTGAAAATGGCTAGTAAAGTGGTTGAAAGCGCTTGGAAAGTCGAACATCAGAGAACATTTTTACAATCATTATCACAAGCAAAAAGACATGTGTAAAATACTGGAAAAATTAAAGCCAATATTAATAAAACCTTCTTTATGAGTCGTTTTTAACAAAACATGTATAAAAGAAAGATTGTTGCCCTAATATTACAAGTACATGATAGTATTAAAATAGCTAATTTTTCTATTCCCTGGATTTTACAAGTATACGATAGTACTAAAATAATTTGTTTTACATAAGCTCACATCGCAAATTACAATAAAGCACAACCAATAATACTATTAATATTAATTCCTCTCTCTCCGCTGTATTAAACCAAATAAAAGAAAATATACCCACGGGAGATAGTGTCACATGGGCCTTTTTTAACAAAACATGTTTAAAAGAAAGATTGTTGCCCTAATATACATTATAATGTAAAAATATAAATAATAAATATTTTGGTAATCTTAGATTAAGGAATAATTCCCCAATCCACAGATAATTCCCGCAAAGTTTGTCTACAATCTTTGATAGCTGATAACTTCTTCTTCTGTACCGTGTCCCTCAGGACGTGAACGATCATAACTTCCTATTCTTTCTAGGCCAAAGCAATGTTTACCTTTTTACGATCTTTTTTTATCATAGTTCCTCTCATCCATTTACACAAGCTTTTTAAGTCAGTTGGATGTGCGTTGTGGTGCAGTGGATATCGGCTCGGAACGAGAGATTGGGGTACCGAGTTCGAATTCCAGTTGAATTCCTTGCATTCACTTACGCGCAAATACCCTTGGAAAGGTATTAATCCGTCTCTTCCCTACAGTTATGGGTTAAATAATAGGACAGATTGGGTTCTATAGCCTTGGCTGGCAACCAGTCTACCGCAGAAAGCAATGGCAACCTACTGCTGGATAATCTGCCCAGTCAGTCATGTCTCTTTTGAGACATGATCGCCCAAAGCGTGTATCACGTATGGCACCTAACTGACTGACTAAATATAATAGCTGAAAACATGATTAAGGTGTTATTTGACATAAAGTTTTATAGTGTTATGAAGTAATAAACTGACCCCTCCCCAATAATTTCTACCTAATATTATATTACATCTCTTCCCCCTCTAGCTATGAGTAAAACAACAGGACAGATTGGGCTCTATAGCCTTGGCTGGCAACTAGTCTACTGCAGAAAACAATGGCAACCTACTTTGAGATAATCTTCTGCCCAGTCAGTCATGTCTCTTTCGGGACATGATCGCCCAAAGTGTGGATCACATATGGCACTTAACTGACTGACTGTCTGACTTTTTGTTTATCTCTGTCACTTTTCTCTAGTATGTTCTGTGAGTATCAAATTCTCTAAGTCTTCTTTCCTCATTATGAATCCCAGAAATGTTAACTGTCTCATTCTGATTCCAAGTACAAATATCTTTTTTGTCTCCATTTCTTAAAATTTTCATTGAATCTCCCATCTTCTACATTTATAATTTTTAGCATCCCCTTTTTCATTTTTAAAAATAATTTTACCCCAAGCAAGGCGATAAAGCCACTAGGACGTAAAATGTTATTGAATATTAGAGAATATAAGAAAAACATACTATTAAGCAGGGAGGATAATAAAAGAATAAGAAATAAGAAAACAAATGGTGACAAAGTTCACTGCGAAGCAAGAAACAGGAAAAGAGTTCCAGAAACGAAAAATGCGATAGAAGAAACTGTTAGCATATATTACCCAAAATTTTTATGCATTTTTACTTTTTCGGGTTGTCGCTTAATTGTCGTCATCTATGGCCAGGTACATCTGTAAATCATCTTTGCCGGCTATCGCCTTTCAATCCGGTTGTCGCCTGTGTTTTCTGCATTTGATTTCACTCATATTTTTGTCGGCTTTCGCGTTCAAGCCATTGTTTTTATAACCCACCACCTCCATCCACGGCCGGAATACATTTTTGTCAATCATATTTTTGCGGGTCAAGGTGATATATTGCAAAGAGTGTAGTTTCGTTTACGAGGCGTTAAAATTAACAAGCCATTTTTTGCCCCAGTTAACAACAAATTGTAGGTCATTTTTGAGGTCAGCTGGCAATCTGGCATTATCGAACCGATCAGACTATTAAGACAGGAGTAAACAGTGGTGTCATTAGTACTGGTATCAAATTGAGAGCTGATGTGACTTGCGCTGAATGAATTTTAGTATAGAAAAAAAGATATTTCTCTGATATTTTCTATCTTGTAAACTATTTCTGTATTAATATTCTGGCACTAACAGTAAACAGTTATTGATTTTATCTACTCGACAGGTCGTTTAACGGATATTCTCTCACGCGAGTGATTTTTCTCTTCTGAGAAACCCTTAACCCCGAAAGGACGAGTTGTCACCAAGCCTCGTGCTCGCAGGAATCCGCTTTATTCCATACCCAGAGTCTTTGCACATGACATGTTTACACATGGCTCCTTTATTCTGTATTAATGGTAAGGCTCATCTTAAATTATCACATGTTATTTTCTCAAGATTTTGCAAAAGCGGATATTGTTTCGGAACCGATATATTTCGCAAGAACCTTCAAGCTTAATATTCACCATTTTAAAACTGACTGACTGGACATAATCCGTATAGAAGTGGCGTCCTGATAGAAGAAGCGTAAATTGTTCCTTTATTAGATTTCGTACTGGGTATTAAATGAATCCTTCACTACTGAAAACCACGAATTTTGTAGCAGATTAGGGTCATAGGGGCAACATATTTGGTGAAGCCATAGCAGCAACATTTATATTTAGGGTACGATAACACATTCCTTTTTAAACTGGTTTTGAATCAGATTTGTGCTTTTAGACTGTTCAAACTATCAAGGCTAAAGAGCCAAGTCTGCTATATTATTTTTGGAGTGTTTCAACGTCTTACCTAAATTGGTTACTGCGTAAGACACGAGTATTCAGTGCGTCCTGTTTTGTAACTCATAAACCGGATCTATATATAAAATATATATATAAAATTTATATATATATATAAAGATATACAAAGATAGAAAGGGGCGTAAGAACAATGGTGTATCTTTTCACCGGATCTATTCAACTTGTACAGCGAGACTATTCTGAGGACCGTAGTTATTATGCCAGGATTTGTCATCGGAGGCCACAATTTGAACAACATAAGGTACACAGATGGTACAGTTTGATTGCAGACACGGAAAGAAAACTACAAGGCCTTCTACACAAGAAAGCCGAAGAGAGTGACAAAAAGGACTGCAAGAAAAGCGAATGTAGGGTCATCAGCAAAAAAGGGCAGCCCAAAATACCAAATATAAGTGGGGGATACTAAACTCAAGCAGGTACAAATATTTAAATACCTGGAAAGTGTTATAACAAAAGACAGAAAGTGCGACACGGAAATCCCCAGGTGAATTGGTATGGCGATGAAGCATTCCAGAAGCTAAGTAAAGTATTAAGAGACAGGAAGCTTTCACTAGAAACAAAAAAGAGAGTACTAGATTGCTATGTGATGACAGTTCTTCAATACGGAAGTGAATGCTGGACAATAACATCAAAGATAAAGGAAACACCGGAAGCAGCTGAAATGTGGCTATACAGAAGGATGCTGTGGATATCGTGGACCTAGCATGTGAGCAATGATGAGGTCTTGGAAAGGATGGAAACAAGAAGGAAGTTAATTTAAATACCTGGGAGGTGTTATAACAGGAGACGGAAAGTGAGACACAGAGATCCGAAGGCGAATTGTCATGGCAAAGGACGCGTTCCAGAAGCTGAGTAAAGTATTAAGACACAGGAAACTTTCAATAAAAACAAAGAAGAGAGTACTGGATTGCTATGTGATGTCAGTTCTTCAATATGGCAGTGAATGTTGGACAAAATCATTAAAGATGAAGGAAAAACTTGAAGCAACTGAAATGTGAGTCTACAGAAGGATGCTGTGGATATCATGAACCGAGCATGTGAGCAATGATGAGGTTTTAGAAAGGATGGAAACGAAAAGGAAATTAATACTGAGAATCAGAAGAGACAACTGAAGTTTCTGGGACATGCAATAAGGAAGGAGGGCTTGGAGAACTTGATACTGACAGGCCAGATAGAAAGAAAAAGAGACAGAGGAAGGTAGCGGATAACTTATTTGAAGGGCATGATTAGGTGGATGATAGAACGGGGATTGCGAGATGTTACAGGAGAAAGCGATCAAAGAGCGGGCAGGGATAGGGAGACGTGGAGAGCCATGATCGCCTACGTCCTGAAGGGACAGGGCACATAGAAGAAAAATATATATACCAACAGTTTATAATAAATTAGAATGTTGATGTAAATGGGGGATCAAGTCTATATTATAATCAATATATAAACGGATCCCTCATTTTGTGGCCATGCTAGTTTCTATACTATAGTCTAGATGTATTAGCTTGAGCTGGTGGGTGACAGAACGGAGGCTGCAGGGTGTAACAGGAGAAGGCCTATGTCCTGAAGGGGCACATAGACGAAGAATATATATGCCAACTGTTTATAAGAAATTATAATGTGGGTATAAAATGGGGGATCAATTGTATATTATAATCAATGCATAAACTGATCCCTCATTTTGTGACTATGCTAGTTTCTATATATTTATATTCTATATTTATTGTCTTGAGCTAGTGGATGACAGAACGGGGGTTGCAGGGTGTAACAGGAGAAGGTGTGCTAAGAGCCACCAGGGTTAGGGAGACGTGGAAAGCCATGATCGCCTACGTCCTGAAGGAACAGGGAACATAGAAGAATAGGGAAAAAAGATGGATTTATGCCTTTATAAAAGAGATTAATGCGATATGAAGAAAAAAAAATAGACAAACAAAAAGTCAGGCAAGCTTAGAGTATGAACCCGGCACTACGATTTTATTTTATACCGGGAACCGAAACGTTATACAGACATAATAGATTTAAAACAGTGTTTCCTAATGTGGGCACAAGCACCCTCTTGTGGGTTCTGTTATGTTGACAGGGGACACGGAGAGAATTTAGTTCATCATACTTAGGGGGTGGAGATAACTGTTTTTTTCAAATTTTCAAAAATCATTTAATGTTGTCTACAAATGGCAATTTCTGGAAGGTCTCTAAAGCTGTGGGAAGCTATCAAACTTTTCTTCATTGCTTTTCCAATTTCCTGTATGGCTGAAGGTGGTTTTAACGCAGCTACACAACTTCTTGGATGTGCGTTGTGGTGCAATGGATATAGGCTCGGAACGAGAAATCGGGGAGCCGAGTTCGAATCCCAGTTGATATTCCACGCATTCACTTACGCGCAAATACCCTAGGGAAAGGTATTAACACGTTTCTTCCTTCCAGTTATGGGTTAAATAACAAGACAGATTGGGTTCTATAGCCTTAGCTGGAAACCAATCTACCGCAGAAAGTAATGGCAACCTACTGTGGGATAACCTTCTGCCCAGTCAGTCAAGTCTCTTTCGAGACATGATTGCCCAAGCGTGTTTTACGTATGGCACTTAACTGACTGACTGAATATAATAGTTGGAATATTGATTAAGGCTTATATTGGTCATAAAGTGGGCGATCAGTTTATTACTTCATAACAATAGGAAACCGATCCCCCACTAATTACTACATAATAATATAATAGATTTCTTTTCCCTTTACCTATGAGTCAAATAACAGGACAGATTGGGTTCTATAGCCTTGGTCGGCAACTAGTCTACCGCAGAAAGCAATGACAACCTACTGTGGGATAATCTTCTGCCCAGTCAGTCATGTCTCTTTCGAGACATGATCGCCCAAGCGTGTTTCACGTATGGCACTTAACTGACTGACTGACACAACTTCTTACTAAATAAAATAAAATAAAAGCAGTCTGCAAATTACAAAATGAGGAGTTTTACAATTACTTCTAAGCAACATGAAACCTAATGTAAGAGTCTTAGTCAGTTAGCACCAAAGTTAAACATTGTATTAAAAACTGCAGTGACATTATTATTAATAAATAAAAATAAAAAGAAGTATTAATAATAAATAGAAATAAAATGAAACAAAATTAAAACTTTGTTTAAAATAAATAAATAAGATTAAAATAATAACAAGTTCTCCCAGCATGCAATGGAAAACTTTTCTGTCCAACTCACTCTCTTTGCAGACTTTCTGTTGTATCCTTGAGAAAGGTAGAATAACGAGTGGTGCACCCAAGTGGTTAACTACCAAATATGGACATCGTAGAGCAATCCGGATTGTTCTGTACGAGAGTGTCACTGAGAGATTAGTCTATTGCAATATACACTCCTTGCTAATCAGTAGTTATGACTCTCATATAACAGATGGACTCATCCATCCTACTGTACCAGAGGAGTAGCAGATACACAGCTTCTTACTGAACAAAGAAGCAGCCTGCAATTACAATATATATATATATATATATATATATAGAGAGAGAGAGAGAGAGAGTGAGAGAATTTTTCAATTTATATATATTTATAATCTGTGAATGGTCGGGGATTCTCTGGAAAGATAGTGGCATGTTTTGCCTTTGCCTTCTACGCAGTTTTGAATTCAGATTAAAATTTCATATTCAGCGATATGTCATCACAGCTCTTCTTTCCTTTATTATCAGTAAAACGCCATGAATTCTTTGGAAAGATAGTGACATGGTTTGCATTTGCCTTTCACACAGTTTTGAATTCAGATTAGCCTTTTTAACATTTAGCAGTT
>JBBBDQ010001135.1:67500-85000 GCA_037127315.1 Ascarosepion bandense
TGGGACCTCATTAAATGGCAAATACACACAGCCAAACAGGAATTACATTACATTTAAATATATGGTCTTGTTAACATTTCGAGTTTTCACGCGGTGTGACGTCATAGAGCCGCATTACAAATTTACGAACTGCGTTTGCTATTTGGTAACTGTTATTGTTGCTTCGCAAAGTTTTATGTCAACACAAGATAAATTCATCTTTGATGGTGGATGTTTTTATGTTAACGTCTCTGTAACCTCTCCGAAGATGGCTCATGTGAGCTGAAAGCTTAGAACCAACTTAATAAAAAAATTATCCAAATGTTGAAGAATGTTTGTCTTTATTTTCACCTGAAATTAAAGCCAAAATACGATGCTAGGAACGGCTCATGATTAAAGACAATGAACATTTATTGTCTTTTATATTAAACAATATATATATATATATATATATATATATATATATATATAGTCATTCACAGACAGAACTGTTTCGCTGTATCACGGCTCATCAGTACGGTTAGACTCAGGATTTAAACCCAACCGAATTGGCGTCAGTCGGCGATTCTACCTCTGAGCTATTAGCGCTCGGCAGAAGGAGGCAGACCTTTTAGCGTGTATATATATATATATATATTTATGCAGAAATTATAACATGGATATATTACAATATCACTACAAAAGTAGCTATTTTGTTTCGACACTTCTTGTGTCTTGTCAAGTGATGTGGTTATTTTATATTGAATGGTTTTAAAAGGCTAAAAATAAGCAAGACCCCTTTAATCAGGGAGGCATTATTGTATGTACAATGTGGACCAATCAGAGTAAAGCAACTTTTAATTTGGAGAATATGTGGGCAGACTAAAATTAATCTTGGTGGGCATTGGTATTAAAATTTGTTTAAATTGAGATCAGCAATTATTGGTTAACTATTATATCTACTTTATTTTTGTTGCGAAATTTAAAAAACATTTTATTATATATATATATATATATATATATATATCTATATATATGTTCTGACATAATCTGTCTCATATAGACAAAGGTAAAGTTTACTTTTCACGTATTACGTATGGACAGTAGATGATGGCAAAATATAGGCATTCAGGATTCAAGGTTTGTTGAATGCTTTAAAATTCCATTTACTTACACCGATCTTCTTTGATTCCATTTTGAAATTAGAACATGAAATAGCGTTTTCTTCATCCAACGACAATGTTGGCAGCAATTTCCTTTCATTCTTCTCGACCTTTATATTCGTGATGAAATTTTAAATGGTTTCACATAGCAAAAAGAAACAAAAAATATCTAAAGTAATCATCTTGGTACGCATATCGTACGCCTTTGTGCACGAACAACAAACGATAGGAGTGAAACTTATTATCGCTGCAATTCCCACCAACGCAAATCCTTCAACTGTGTTTAACGTAAGTCACTTTAAATTATTTTCTGAACCTCATGTCGCGCAAGGGCAAAATATGGCAAGATGGTGCAGTAAAAATTGTGTTACACTTCATTTTAGACGTTGATCATTATGGCTTCCCAAAGGTTTATATCCCTTTTAAATTTAAATAATGTTTGTTCGTTACTATTTATCAAAAGCCCAGAAGTATGGCAATAAGCTACATGTAACAGCAAGGCCTCTGATTGATAATTTTATATTTTTCTTTTTGAGAGTGGAACCACCTATTGTTCCAGTTCTGACCTGGGGAGGACAAATACGTAACCTCTAAACTAAAAATACCAACAACACATTTAAAAAATAATTGGCAATACATTAAAAAAAATTACAAACAATATTTAAAAAAAAATATTACCAACAATTCATTTTGAAAAAAAAATACCAACAATTATTTAGTTGAAGCCTTAAAATTGTGTTCAAAATATCTCGATTTTGGTATAAAATAACCCATAAAAGTGTTGATATGCCGTTAAACAAAATAACCATCCAATACCCTGTTCTGCCATCCATTTAAGTCAACCTTGTTAGGACGGTTACCTGTCGTTTTCTTCTGCATCTATTGCCTCCAGCATATCAAACTCCCCAAGCCGTCTTCTCTCATTTTCTGTCCAAAAATTATCTTCTTTTGATTTTAAGTAAAATTACTCTTTTCGTTTCTATTTCAAACATGTTCTCGCTCATATACTGTTGTGGAGTAGTTTTCGCACTGAAGGTTATACTCGGGCTATGTCGGTTGCTGATCGACTTAACGTAGCCCAAATCTTAGGAACTTAGTAATCTTCCACTGAAAGCTGACTCCTTAGTATTCGGCTAACTACCGACTAATATCAACTGCCTAGTAGTTCTACTGAACTCCAAAGAACTCTCTAGAACTTCTAAGACCCCCCCCTATGTACTTCATAAGAACTTATCGAGTTAACTTCCTGCGAACTCTTATTAATATAGGAGGGAGGGTCCATTATCTGAGGAATACTTTGTCTATCAGCATCCTTCTGTAGAAATACACCCAGCTTACCTCAAGTATCCCAGCTTACCTCAAGTATCTTCTTCCGTTTTGAGAAAATTGTCCAGCATATCATCATCATCATCATTTATCCATTACACCCAATGGTGCATAGGGCAGCAACTTTTTGTTGCTGTTTCTGTAACAAACTGTTTTTTACGGGGCAAGGCTGTTAGCTCTGCACCCAACCCCCAAACCTGGAGGACCGGTGGACCATTCTTGGTCCTTTCGTTGACAGCACCTGGTATTCCCAAATGGTCACCCATTTAAGTACTGACCAGGCTCAATGTTGCTTAACTTCGGTGATCGGACGGGAACCAGTGCACACAACACGATATAGCTGTAGACTGTCCAGCACATAGCAGGGTTTATATTTTTGGCTCTGTGCCACAATAAGCAACACTTAGTAAATCATAATAGCATCACAGATATCATAATATATCACATTGAACGATGGATGTAATTGACAGGGATATTCGTGAGAAAAAAAGGCCAGTTTTTTTAAATTTATTTTTATAGTGAATTTATATAGGAAGATAAAAATGAAAGAACTCACCAGAAAGTCCATTTTCACAGTTATTTTTTTATGTTAACTGTAAAAAATAGGTTATCTTCACTTATCTGCTGATTATTGGAAGAGTACATGCGTTGTAGTGCAGTGGATATCGACTCGGAAAGAGAGATCGGGGTGTCGAGTTCGAATTCCAGTTGAATTCCTTGCTTTCACTTACGCACAAATACCATTGGGAAAGGTAATAATCCGTGTCTTTCCTCTAGTTATGGGTTAAATAATAGGACAGATTGGGTTCTATAGCCTTGGTTGGCAACCAGTCTACGGTAGAAAGCAATGGAAACCTACTGCAGAATAATCTTCTGCTCAGTCAGTCATGTCTCTTTCGAGACATGATCGCCTAAAGCGTGTATCACGTATGGCACTGAACTAACTGAATATAATAGTTGAAAACATGATTAAGTTTTCTACAGGGCATTAAGTGGAGGATTAGTTTCATATTGTTATGGAGTAATAAACTGATCCCCCACTAATTACTACTTAATAATACATCTATTCCCCCTGTAGCTATGAGTCAAATAACAGGGCAGATTGGGTTTTTATAGCCTTGGCTGACAAGCAATCTACTGCAGAAAGCAATGGCAACCTACTGCAGGCTAATTTTCTGCCCAGCCAGTCATGTCTCTTTCGAGACATGATCGCCCAAAGCGTGTATCACGTATGGCACTTAACTGACTGAAACCAATCAGCATCTCTAAAAATATGTTTTCAAGACGATCAAAAAGGAATACTCCATTATTTATGAGGGATTGGCAGGGCGTAACGTACGTACGTGCTAAGTCAGTAAAGGAAGGGTACAAACTGAATTATAAAAAGATTATAAATAATGTATAGTCATTGGTAAGCATATTTTTATAACCTTGTAAACATAAAATTTTCTTGTCAATAAAAAATCTCTAAGAAATAAATAATGGAGAAAGAAGGTACAAGAAGGTACAAGAAGGTACAAGAAGGTACAAATTCTGGAGAAAGAAGGTACAAATCCATTTTCATATTTTTGACATTTATTAAAATTCCAAAAATAACTTTTTAGAATAATAATCATTGTCGAGGCGTCAAGAGAAAAATCGTCCTTTTAACAGATTGTTTTTTTTCTTTTTTTTTTTGTGAGTGCGTTTGTTAAACTTTACCAAAGAAGGAATTTCTTTCCTTTTTTTTTTTTTTTAATAATATCACCCCGAGCAAGGCGGTAAAGCCACTGATGTGCAGGGGGCTACATAAGAGTGAAGAGATTGGAAAAGAGAAAAGCGGAAACCACATCCTAAACAGGGAACAAGGGATGAGCCTCTTAACCTGTTCATTAGACGTGGGTGGAGTGTGAACCGGGCGATACTTTATTTACTCCAATTGAAAAAAAAAAGAAAAGTGAAAAAATTGGAAAAGAGAAAACCGGAAACCACATCCTAAACAAGAAACAAGGGATGAGCCTCTTCACCTGTTCAATAGACGTGGGTGGATTGTGAACCGGGCGATACTTTATTTACTCCAATTGAAAAAAAAAAGAAAAGTGAAAAAATTGGAAAAGAGAAAACCGGAAACCACATCCTAAACAGGGAACAAGGGATGAGCATTTTCACCTGTTCAATAGACGTGGTTGGAGTGTGAAACGGGTGACACTTTATCTACTCCAATTGAAAAAAAAAAGAAAAGAAAAGTGAAAAGATTGGAAAAGAGAAAGCCGGAAACCACATCCTAAACAGGGAACAAGGGATGAGCCTCTTCACCTGTTCAATAGACGTGGGTGGAGTTTGAACCGGGCGATAATTTAGTATATCCTTCTTTCTTTTTACCAAAGAATCGATTTATTGCTACTTTATATCCATGTTGATTAAACATATATTGTCAATGAGGAAAATAAATAGATGTTCTTACCTAAGGCGACTCTTGCTGATGTCGCTTCATGGTTAATCCAGAAAGAAACCCAGGACAACATTACAATCAATATGGACGGTAAATATGTTTGGAATATGAAATATCCAATATTTCTCTGTAGTTTGAAACTGAGAGACAATCGTTGGTAGTTTCCTGAAAATATAATTAAGTAAAATAAATCATATTAAAAGTGATAATAGTCAATTGCACCTAAAATTAAATGAATTGGTTATTGCATAATGGGGCTTCCATACATGCTTGGTTATTGCATAATGGGGCTTCCATACATGCTTATTATCATCCCTCTTTAATCATCTCTGCAAAATATAAAATGAAAAGGAAAATAAATTAAATACAATTAAATAAAGTCTAATAAAACTATTGCCTAATGATTATTGATGAATTTCATTAAATTCCAATTATGTATAAAGGTGATTAGAGACAACAATGAAGAAAGAATTTTGAAAAAAAATATTAAATTAAGAATTCAATTAAGTTCTTGAAAATCTCAGAAATATTAATGTGAATATGCTTTTTACTTTTCACTCATTAAAATTATAATTTCGCCGTTAGACATTTTCTTTAATCATTTCACCCTGAACAAGGCAGAAATGCCACTGATGAGCTGGGGGCTAAATAACTGTAAAAAGATTAATTAGAAATGAGTGAGTACAAACTAGTTATAAAGGAGCAATAGAAAGCCGAGAATGCAGGTGCAATGACAGATACATAGGTGGAGAGAAAGTGAAGGATATAGGGGGGGGGAGGGAGTGCTAGAGTCCAGTACTTAATAGATGAGTATTGACATTGCATTTAAATTTCTGAAGGTTGTAGCCGTAAGGAAAGCAAGAATATGGGAGAGAGTTCCACAGGCGGGAAGTGCGAGAGAAGAAGCTGCAGGAGTAGAATTGTCGTCTGTTTGAACTAGTATATCTACAACACACTTGTATATCGTTATAATGGGGCCTCACATCAGTGGGGCCGGTGTGCAAGTAAAACAGTTGAGAGAAAGATGCATTCCAGAAGTTAAGTAAACTATTAAGAAACAGGAAAATTTCACTAGAAACAAGGAAGAGAGTACTGGATTGCTATGTGATGTCAGTTCTTCAATAAGGCAGTGAATGCTGGACAATATCATCAAAGATGAAGGAAAAACTTGAAGCAACTGAAATGTGGTTCTACAGAAGCGTACTGGATATAAAATGGGGGATCAGTTTCATATTACAATCAATATATAAACTGACCCCTCACTTTGTTATCGCATCAGTTTCTATACATTTATATTCCTGAGATGCGAAAGCACGAAGATGCATTCCAGAAGTTAAGTAAACTATTAAGAAACAGGAAAATTGAAAAAATAAATTCAGTCATGCATATAACAATTACAAAATCTTTTAATAAATTTTAAAAATCAGCTGAATTTATGTAAATTAAAAAGCTGGTTTTATCAGTTATACAATTTTTATTTCTTTTGGAATTTTTATAGTTAAATTTAATAATATCTACGTTCCTAAAAATGCTGAAAATTCGGAAAATTATCGACAAATACCAACCCCCAAACTGTTAAGGGGTGAGTAGAAAGTCAGAAACCAGTAGCATAGCTAGAGAGGCGTGCTCCGCTCTGAGCAACGCTTGTATGTGAGCAGCACTTTTGGGTGTGCATTGTGGTCCAGTGGATATCGGCTCGGAACGAGAAATCGGAGAGCCGATTTCGAATTCCAGTTGCATTCACCTACGCGCAAATACCCTTGCGAAAGGTGTTAATCCGTCTTTTCTCCCTTCAACTATGGGTTAAATAGCAGGGCAGATTAATTTCTATAGCTTTTCTTGGCAACCAGTATATAGTAGAAAGTAATTGCAACCTACTGCGGGAAAAATCTTCTTCCCAGTCAGTCATGTCACTTTCGGGACATGATCGCCCAAGCGTGTATCATGTATGGAACTAACTGACTGTATAAACCTCTATAGACTGAACTGAAATAAAATTGTTTTAATATTGGGGCACCACTCATTGTTGAAGGACCTTTTTGAGTTCAAGTAACTTAAACTATGTCATATCATCTAGAGCAGACAATAAATATTATCCAGGAATGTATTCAGGACTGTTTTATCAATGTTTACAACGTGAAACGTGTGAACGAACCCGGTAGGCGTTCTTTTAACACAGCAGCACATCGTGGTTGTTATCATATAAATTTAAGTTATTTTCCTTGATAGAAGTTTGTTTGAGAGTATGTGTTGTTTTATTTTGTGTTTTTAGCCAGTTTATAGTTAAAATATATATATATATATATATATATATATATATATATATATATATATACACAGAAATTCACGAAGACTAACGGAAAGGTTTAAAACAACCGACAATTTGAAATTTGTTTGAACATTATTTTTGATCGATACTCGTATTTAAGTAGATATTCTGTTTATAATCAAACAGTATATATATTTTTTCTACCGGCCTGATTATTTACGATAATCATCATGTTACGGAAATTAACGAAGATTAACGAAACTTGTTTATAAACAACCGACAATTTCAAATGGTTTGTTTGAACATTATTTTTGATCGATACTTGCATTTAAGTAGATATTCTGTTTATAATCAAACAGTATATATATTTTTTTCTACCGGCCTGATTATTTACGATAATCATCATGTTACGGAAATTAACGAAGATTAACGAAACTTGTTTATAAACAACCGACAATTTCAAATGGTTTGTTTGAACATTATTTTTGATCGATACTTGCATTTAAGTAGATATTCTGTTTATAATCAAACAGTATTATCTATTTATTTCCGGCCAGATTATTTACGATAATCATCATGTTACGGAAATTAACGAAGATTAACGAAACTTGGTTATAAACAAACGACAATTTGAAATGATTTGTTTGAACATTATTTTTGATCGACACTCGTATTTAAGTAGATATTCTGTTTATAATCAAACAGTATTATATATTTATTTCTACCGGCCTGATTATTTACGATGAATATTTGTTACGAAAATGTGTTATTTGGCAGGATTTGAACTTGCGACCCCTATCTACACAGGGGAAGCAACCAATTGAACTGGCGTGTCTTAGACCTCTCGACCACGAAGTTACGAACAGTTTAAACGCAATCAAATCAAGCCTATATAACACAATTTTCGATTCACGTAAATAACCATCACTGCACTGAAATGTATTGCAATGTCAACAAATGTAAACATACAATGTTACAGAAATTCACGAAGACTAACGGAAAGGTTTAAAACAACCGACAATTTGAAATTATTTGTTTGAATATTATTTTTGATCGATACTCGTATTTAAGTAGATATTCTGTTTATAATCAAACCGTATTATATATTTATTTCTACCGACCTGATTATTTACGATAATCATCAAGTTACGGAAATTAACGAAGATTAACGAAATGGTCTTTAAACAACCGACAATTTGAAATGATTTGTTTGAACATTATTTTTGATCGATACTAGTATTTAAGTAGATATTCTGTTTATAATCAAACAGTGTTATAAATTTATTTCTACCGGCCGAATGATACACATTTTCGTAACAAAATTTATCGTAAATAATCAGGCCGGAAGAAATAAATATATAAATATACTGTTTGATTAAAAACAGAATATCAACTTAAATACTAGTATCGATCAAAAATAATGTTCAAACAAATCATTTCAAATTGTCGGTTGTTTAAAGACCATTTCGTTAATCTTCATGATATATATTGTTGTGGGATTTCCCTTTTTGCATATGATAATGGACTCGATTAACTATACGCATATACCCCTGCCATAGAGAGTTGGGTAGAGAGAGTATTCGTAGAGATCCGTTACAGTTATCGGAGAGTACCGGAACTGATACGTAAGTTACCGAGAGATACCGAACTTACCCACAGACGACCGCATCAGAAGTCAGATTAGCTCTGAGCTCCACTCAGCTAGAATAATATACACGGATATACTCTTTCCAACGACTTCACTTCAAGAATTGTAAATATTTATTCCTTACTAATATTATTCCTGGATTTAATAACTTGCGTTCAAGTTTGTATATTACGTTCAATATAACCTACATTTCTATCTCCATATCTGTTTTGTTGTTCATTATTTTGTGCAGTTCCTCACTCGGAATCCACAACAAATTGGCGACGAAGATTTGTACACAAGTCTCCACACACACACACACACACACACACACACACACACACACACATCTATATATATATATGATTAAAAGAAAGCGACAAGAGAAAAGCTATATTTAGTTTTAGTCGACGCAATTCGTCTTCTGACGAATCAAGGCAAAAAACGAAGTTAATTTATTTGAAATAAAGTATCTATGAATAAAAATATAATTTTGTTGTTTGCTAGAAAATTATAAAACGCTCGTCAATATTCGATTAACTAAAAAACATCATATATTTAAGTCGAAGAGAATCTTTTTCATTTGAATTATATTGTCTGGTTTGTTATTGGTATAAGACGTTGAAATGATGAATTTAACTGTTTTCTTTTGGTTGTTTGATATATTTCTTGTCTATGTTGGTTTGGGAAAGTAGTGGTTCTGTTAGGAAAGGCGAGATTGAAAAAAAAACAGGGGCACAAATTAATATTTCGATAATATTTGTGACACTATCGAGGATTTTCCGTCTTAGTAAATTATTTCTCTTTGGATGAGTAGGGCATTTTTAGGTCGAAATTGTGGGGCAATTTATTTCTATTTATGACCAGTGCATTTGTTAAATTGATATTTATGAGGTCCCTTTTGTGTTCCTAGATACGTTTTTTCCAAACTGCTGAACGTTAATCCAATGTATTTAATAGGACCACTATATATGTATTTTTTTAATCGATCCACCTCAAGCAAGGTTGTACGGCCACTCGTGCTCAGGGGAGGCGGGTGCAAGTGAGAGGAGTGAAAAAAGCGGAACAAGATACAGGGGCGGTGGTCGTGGAAAGGATAAGAGAAATCTGAGAATCAAAGAGATAAAAGATAGCAATTGACGTTGCACTTAATCTCCTGGAGATTAGCTGTCAGGAAAGCAAGTGTACGGAAGGGAGTTCCCAAGACGGGGAGTGTGAGAAAAGAAACTGAGGAGTAGAAGAGTTGGTTACATTTGACTATTTTTATTGTAAAAGAGTGGGACCTAATTTAATTTCTAGTCTGGTAGCACGAGGAAATTCTTTTAGATGGGTCACCAGGATATATGAACAAGTTAACATATAATAAACCTACATATATAAGAACAAGTTAACATATATATATTAACATATACATATTAAAAAAAAATATATATATATGTGTGTTAACCAAGGAAAAAAGGAGTTTAGTAAAAGAATCCATATTTTATAAAGATAGGCAATTAAAGGAGATTGGGATAGGAAGGTAGGTGGGGGGTTAAAATACTTTTTAAGGTTAACGTTAAAGTAAAATTAAGATTAAAATTTAAATTGAATCCATTTAATTTATATTCTAACATCTAGCAAACGGGGATTTAAATTCTAAATTTAAGTATTCAAAAATTTGCCTTGTGGCGGAACTTACTGATAAATTCCCTTCCAAAATTTAGTAGCCGGTGTTGGTGGGGATATTTTAATATTGAAAATTTTTCCAGTAAACATAGACAGCACCTATCACGAAAATTCCTCGGAATACGAGCTGAACCTACTAGTTTCCAGCTAATTGCAGGATCCTCTTTCATTTTCCAGAATGCTCGTGAAAGGGCTGTCTGGTACCTCTGACCAGGGTTCGAAAAAGAGTACTTGTGGTTATACAGTCTTTGTTTGAAAGGACCGGCGGACATACCAATATAGGTCCGGAAATCGTTTTTATTGTTTGATGAAGAAATGCGGACTTCATAAATCACCTGGGTGGATTTGCATTTTCCCTCCACCGGACAGGCGTCCACAGATTTACAGCTGCATTCGTTTAGAATGCCGGACCTAGATTCAGCATTGCGCAAGTTCACCAGAATACTCCTATTATGGGAACCAATAAGGCTGTCCATATTGGGGTGCAAGAATAACTAGTTTTAAGTGTGTACCTATTAAAAATCTTCCGTAGAGGGTTACTGCTATTAAAATTTTTGTATATTAACTTGAGAAAATATTTACCAATATTGATGTTAGTTAGTTTACAATAAGGGGGGGTTAAACCAAATTATCTTTCTTTTTCTACAGTTTCCTTTAATTTTATTTTTGGATGATTCGGAGTCTATTGGAGGTTTATTATATGTTAACCTGTTCTTATATCCGTTAATATGTATGTTAATATATAAATATTAAAAAAATATATTTAAAAAAAATCCCACTTCCCTGACCTTAAGGGAACTCTCAATTCTTGACCGTTGTTAACCTTGCCCCTCCCCCTTTACCTCAGGGCCTTCTCCATTTAGTACAGAACAATGTCGCTGAGGTGACGTGGAATCTCTGTTGGAGATCTCATGTTGAAATGTGCATCCGACACTTTAGAATTTTGAAAATTTTCTCTAATTTATATTGGCTCTGTATTCTTAAGCACATTGAGCTCTCCACCTGCATCATTTTTTTAATATTAAAATTTTTTTAATATTAATTAGGATCAGGTTCTTGGAATTTACCTTCCTACTCTTCCACTTCGGATTAAAGAAAAACAATATATATATATATATATATATATATATATAGAGAGAGAGAGAGAGAGAGAGAGAGAGAGAATAAATCTAAGTAGGCCAACAGACCTAGGTAGGTCTATTGGCTCTTACTTAGATTTATTCTTTCTTTGTTGCTCTACTATTGTATTGAGCACTTTAGTGTTAGGGTTCTCGTCTCAGGGTTTTTTTTCTATCTTACGAGTATTTTGACGTATGCTCAAGTACTTGGTTTCTTTTTTTGCTTCCCCCTTTTTACCTTCCGAGTTTGTTCTCGGTGGGTTTTTTTTCGAGACGAGCTGAAATATATTATAACAATTATTAGTATTAGCATTATTCTTATTGTTATTATTATCGTTACTATATATATATATAAATATTTATATATATATATATATATATATTTGTGCGTGTGTGTGCGTGTGTGTGTATTGAAAATTAGTTTTTTGAGGGAAACGCCAATTTAGGATAAAAAGTAATAAAGTTCATTTTTAATTAACCATCTACGAATACACCCGTACATGATTTTATCTTTTACGTTTTAGATCTGAGGAAGCCTTAAATATGGCCAAATGCATCATCCGTTTGATCAAATTTTTTCCTTTTTTCATGCAACGTCTCTACTGTATCAAATTTTGAAAATTTGCCAGAATTTTAATATCTGTTTTAAGCACACACACACACACACACACACACACACACACACACACACACACACACACACACACACACACACATATATATATGATAGTTAAATTTAATAATATCAGATCTTGTAAAATGTAAAACAGTACAAGAAATTCATAAAATGATCGAATATGTATGAGAGGAACTCACTATGACCAGGGAGCGGTGGCAAACCCAAGGGCTGTTCCGGGCTGCACACACTCTAGCTATCACACTGTCTAATACGATTCTGATACATGACTGAAAATGGAAAGTTTATGACTTTAACATGCCAAGGTGAAAAACGAAGAAACCACCTTTCCTTAGGTACACACCTGTCATCAATTTTTCTATAGTAACAACAGTCTTGTACTCTTTGATGTGAAATTGAGGCAACTCCACATTTTCGACTCCCATCACAGCATTCTTTCCGTTTCGCCAGTACATGATCACATCAAACATAGTGTAACCATCTGAAAAAAAAAAAAGCATAAAGGATTAGTTGAATAAATATACAGGGCGCGGTGGATAAATTGTCGTCTAAATTACCCTAAAATAAAAATAACACTGATATCTCATTTTAACAGATATATATATATATATATATATATATATATATATATATATATATATATATATTATACAAAAATATCTAAAGAGTAAATTTATCCAATAAAATCGCTATTAGCTTCAACTACAACCGCCAGACAACTTCGGGATCTCCTGCATCTTTTCTGGACGGTCTCCTTGTTTAAATTGGTAAATGCTGCTATAATCCTTGTCTTCAATTTATCTTTGGTGTTACAAGGAGTTGCTCTCACTCGTTCAACTATCCCACATAATAATCAAGAGTGGGCACCTCGAGGTGGTTTAATGGTTAGCAAGCTTGTCTCGCTAGAATCATTACAGTTGAGAGTGTTGAGTTCAGTCCTCACCGGCAGTCCCATACTTTCGGCCTTGTGCCACATCTAAGCTACGCTTAAAAAATCACCATAATAATCAAGGGTGGCCAGATAAATCGTTTGACTGCCATATCCGGGTTCTCGTGCTTGTGTTGCATGGTGCAGAGTGCAGAGTCCTGTTGCCAGATATAGGTTCTTCCGGTAGCCATTCTCTTGATCCATGACTGCACTACCTCTCCAAGGCATTTGATGTTGGCCTCCGTGTTGAGTCCTAAGCCTCTGTGGGGAAGATGAATGAAGGGATAACATCGTCATCACTAGTGATCACTCCAGACACCATGATGTTGACTGGATATATCATCCAACTCTTTTCGAATTCTCAAATCCGTCCTTAGATTGACACCCAAACACACTGAAATGTTTGTATTGGAGCTTCCGGTACGAATGACAAACAATACAGCAGGCTGTTTCTAAATTTCTGGCGATATAAATTGTGTAATGGTGCTATTTTCCTCACAGACGGGACTCATATGATCTAATTTTACTGAGCAGCCAACAAAATCAAAAACAAACAAACAACGCCTATCCGCGAAAAAAATTAAATAAAATGGCGCCAATTTACCCATCGCAGCGGTTAAGTCGTGTGAAAATGAAGAAATAAACGATCTTTAAAAACGGTTCTACAAATCTAAACAAATGTTATTACTGAGTATATTTTGTTTGTTTTTCTCTAGACAAGAGTTAATTGCGTTAGACGAAGCAGAATATATCTAAATGAGGAGAGTGTAACGTATTTACATAGTTTGATAAACGTGTGTAATTTCTTAGCAGTAGCAGCACGTCAGCAGTCTAAGAAACTGCATAAATACTACTGCTAAAATTTAGGTCAACAATAACTCGTATTTTCTAAATATCCTTAATAACATCGCGAGTCTTTTTAAAAAAATAAAGTATCCCCTTAATAAAATATGCGTAAGGTTAAATAATTAATCATGGTTTGAGAATCCAGCGTGTTCTGAACAACGAACAACCAACCCGGGTCAAAGGTTTGTTGAAAAACTGAAAAATCAATAAGTAACTTAACATTGCAAATATTTATAAGTAACTAGCAGTATAGCCCGGCGTTGCTCAGGTGTAATGAAAACTTTAAAACTAATCCATGGTCATGGAGCTCAGACTCTTTGGACGTTGGCACGAAAGACTAAAAAGCAATAGTTGTTTCCAGTTAAAGCGAAACCGTAGACTGAAAGAAAAATGAATGGATGTAAGTCAAATTTTGATTTTCTGCTATCGATATCAAATAAGTTTTAGGTCGTAAACTGAATTTTGAAGGCTAAACAAGTCCTCTGAGTAAATGGTATCATGGCTGAGACTAAGAACTACAATTATACCTACTTAAAGCCAAACCCGAAGCAAAAACTAAAATAAAAGGGCTGAAAAAATACAGACATACAGGCAGATAAACAAACACACAAACATATTGTCTTTTATATATATATATATATATATATATATATATATATATATATAATCGATTTTCTGCACTATTGTAAGAACTGCAACCTTGAAACTTCTGAATATCGTTTCTTATATCTTTGTCTATGAGTGTATCAAATTTGATTAAAATCGGACCACTCCTTCTATTACCCGATTTTCGATATTTATCGAGGGTACCTCGACACAAAACCTAGCTAAGAACACTCGCAGACCCTTATAATACAACTGTGTACATTTTCAAGAAAATCGGTTCAGCCGCTTCGGAGTCTATAAGTAACGGATACACACACACACAGTCAAAGTTCCATTTATAAATAAGTTTAGATAAAATGTCTCGAGAAATCTAAAAACTAGATTTTAATTAACTCAGAGTTTATTGGTTAGTAAATAATATTTCCACTTTTAAATATCTATTTATAGGAGAGAGAATATTGTTAATCATTTTCTGGAATGATATTAAAAATTTCGTAGCAGGCAATAAACATTGCTGTCTGAAATTTCAAAGGTCTCAGCAGGTTTACAAATAACATCGCTGATTGGTTAATATATGTCAGTATGGAAATTGGAATCAGAGGTGATATTGTGTTAACTAATTTTGAATTTTAATAATATTACTGAAATCTATTGCATTTTTCTACAATCGTTTAACGGTGTTCAAACCCACACACACACACACACACACACACACACACACACACACACACACACATATATATATATATTATATTCTTAATTTGTAAACGAGAATAAAAACAAGAATTTATATACATACATACATACATATATATATATATATATATATATATATATATATATATATGTATATTCTTAATTTGTAAACGAGTTATTACGCGACCTAGGTTTCTACCATGTGGTGTCATCAGGCATTTTGCAATAACTGATTTTACAGTTTACTGCTTTTTTTTCAGAACGCTCACGTGACGGTGATGTTTTTAAACGCCCATGTGACGGGGAATTTTTGAACGCGCAATTTTTAAAATTACAAGAAATTATAATGTTTTCATCCATGGTTGTACGAATCTAATAGGTATTTTTAGTATGGTTACGCTTAGTCATAATTTCTGTTTATTCATTCAATAGTTCATTTTTGTTTGGGAATAGCATAATCGCTAAGTTTTCTTCCTGTTACATTCTACATATTTTGCCACCGTTGTAAGGCTTGGCTGTTTTCACTATACTCCACGTTATGTCTGCATCTTTTCCATATTTTAATTTTGATTTTTAACACGTGGCTAGCCAATTTTGTATAGTTTTCTAAGTTTTCTATTTTAAATGTACACTTGTGATTGAACCACCTGGTCTTAAAGGTGTCTTAGTTCAACCCACCATATAGCTTCGAGATAAAAACCAAAATAGGGCAAATATTTTTAAACTGATAGATAAACATTTTCCAAAAAGCTCAGAATTAAACAAAACTTTCAATCGAAATACAATCAAGCTAAGTTATAGCTGTACTAGTAATTTAGAAAGTTTCATAAAAAACCAAAACGCCAGAAATTTAAATAACATTGTACAAAACAAGATCTAAACTTATTTATAAATAAAACTTTGTCTGTGTGTGCATGTGTGTGTGTGTATGTGTGTGTGTGTGTGTGTCCGTTACCTATAGACTCCGAAACGGCTGAACCGATTTCCCTGAAAATTTATAAGCGTCTGCGAGTGTTCTTAGCTAGATTTTGTATCGAGGTACCCCCGATAAATATCGAAAATCGATAATGGAAAAAATCGGGTTATAGAAGGAGTGGTCTGATTTTAATCAAATTTGATACACTCATAGACAAAGACATAAGAAATGATATTCAGAAGTTCCAAGGTTGCACTTCTTACAATAGTGCAGAAAATCGATAATATATATATGTTTGTGTGTGTGTGGTGAAAAACTTGCAGCGTTAGAGGGAGATAACACAATCGAGGCTTACTACGCAAAGTAATAAAGGGTTCGGTTCTAGATATCTAGCACTTGAATAAGGTCGGAGCGCACAACGGCCGAAACGTCGTACAAATAGCAACAAAGCTGAGGACAATAGTCCGAATAATGTAAATACTGTAAATACTACCTCATCTCAGAAATATAGACAAATAGAATGATCTATTATTAAACGTTGTACAAATGGCAACAAAGATGAGGACAATAGTCCGAATAATGTAAATACTGTAAATACTACCTCATCTCAGAAATATAGACAAATAGAATGATCTATTATTAAACGTTGTACAAATGGCAACAAAGCTGAGGACAATAGTCCGAATAATGTAAATTCTGTAAATACTACCTCATCTCAGAAATATAGACAAATAGAATGATCTATTATTAAACGTTGTACAAATGGCAACAAAGATGAGGACAATAGTCCAAATAATGTAAATACTGTAAATTCTACCTAATCTCAGAAATATAGACAAATTTTCGGCATTGAATTACCCATTGAGGGTGTTTACAGTCGGTAAAACAAAACAAACCAAACCAAACTGAGCAAGAGAGGACAAAGGGAATGAATGAGGTTAAAGTTGGAACTTTCAGGCTAGGATGAAAACATCGATGCCAGCTTTCACCAAGGAGGGGACCTCAGAAGCGCAGTCTTTGACAGGGAGACTAAACACAAAAGAAATTGCAGTAAGGAATTCTGATGGTAGGAGGTTCCTGGTTAAGAGGAAGAGAGGAAAGAGATATTAACGGAAACCACAGCATGACCTGAGATGCTAAGAATGCATAGATACATGGCATGGCAAGAGTCAGGCACAGAAGTGAAGCTGAAATCTAGAACAGAGGCGTGTTCTTCAAGGATACTGGAGAACGGCGTGAGGACATCCACCATTTGTGTGAGAGTGAGGGATTGAGAAGTTCAGGGTATGGATGCCAGAGACAGAGTTTTTC
>JBBBDQ010001135.1:100000-112500 GCA_037127315.1 Ascarosepion bandense
AGTTATTTTCCCATGTTTTGACCATTACATAATAATTCAGCTCTGTGTATTTTTGACGATAGTATTCGTTAATAGCAGTCACGTGCCCCGTGCGGCTGGAATTGACGTGGGCTTCTTTCTATTTTAGAAAAAAATCCTCTAAAACACCATCTCCACTACTAAACCATGAAATGTTAATGGCATGGAAAAGATATTTAATACATAAAACTTCTCTAATAGCGAGATGTCTCCTGCAATGTGATTAAAAAAAGTGTGTTATCGAGCAGCATTACGGGTCCTTGTAAGTTATAAGTTAGGTTTTTTAATATCACTTTGATCAGACAAGTGATATTCGATACAGATAATTGATATGTGACAAGAAACATAGTTTTGTACTGGGAATTGAAAATTATACACCATACTGGTCATTGCTAATTTAGTTTAGATTTGCTGTGGGTTATTTTGTTTTTTGACAATATAGTGCGATACACAGAGATCCGAAGGCGAATTGGCATGGCGAAAGAAGCATTCCAGAAGTTGAGTAAAGTATTAACCCTCTAGGGCCATTCGTATCATATTTGATACAGTATGAAAACAAGCCTGGAAAGAAATATTTTCCTGAAAAAATTTTTAAGAGAAATATTTTATAAATTTCAAATGAAAGCAGTACTGACTGCTCAGTCAATGAATACCAAATGTTTCCTTATAGGGAAATACCAAATGTTTCCTTATAGGGAAATACTGTATCAAATATGATACAAATGGCCCTAGAGGGTTGAGAAACAGGACAATTTCGCTAAATACGAATACTTAGAAAATAGAAAAGAATACTTGATTGCTATGTGATGTCAGTTCTTCAATATGGCAGTGAATGCTGGACAATATCTTCGATGATGAAGGAAAAACTTGAAGCAATTGAAATGTGGTTCTACAGAAGGATGCTGCGAATATCATGGATCAAGCATGTGAACAATGATGAGGTTTTGGAAAGGATGGAAACGAAAAAGAAATTAATACTGAGCATCAGGAAGAGACAGCTGAAATTCCTGGGACATGCAATGAGGAAGGAGGGCTTGGAGAACCTGATACTAACAGACCAGATAGAAGGAAAAAGAGACAGGGGAAAGCAACGGATAACATATTTGAAGGACCTAATCAAGTGGATGATGGAGCGAGGGTTGCATGGTGCAACAGGAGAAGGCGTGCTAAGAGTCACCAGGGATAGGGAGACGTGGAAAGTCATGATCGCCTACGTCCTGAAAGGACAGGGCACATACAAGAAGAAGAAGAATCATTATATACCATATTTCTACTTTAATCAATGAAAAACATGTAAAATTTATTATATACTACAAAGAAATTCAAGACCTTGTTGTTACTAACCACAATAACCCATCAGATCTAAACTAGAGATGGCCAGTATGTTGTCAGTCAGTCATTTAAGTGCCATATGTGATACACGCTTTGGGCAATCATGTCTTGAAAGAAACATGACTGACTGGGCAAAAGAGTATCCCGCAGTAGGTTGCCATTGCTTTCTGCGGTAGACTGGTTGCCAGCCAAGGCTATAGAACCCAATCTGTCCTATTATTTGACTCATAACTAGAGGAGGAATAGATGTATAATATTATTAAGTAGTAATTAGTGGGGGATCAGTATATTACTTCATAACAATATAAAACTGATCCCTCACTTTATGCCCGTAGAAGCCTTAATCATGTTTTCAACTATTATATTCGGTGAGTCAGTTAAGTGCCATATGTGATACACGCTTTGGGCAATCATGTCTTGAAAGAGACATGACTGACTGGGCAAAAGAGTATCCCACAGTAGGTTGCCATTGCTTTCTGCGGTAGACTGGTTTCCAGCCAAGGCTATAGAACACAATCTGTCCTATTATTTAGCTCATAATAGCTGGAGGAAAGCGACGAATTAATACCTTTCCTGAGAGTGTTTGTGCGTAAGTGAATGCAAGGAATTCAACTGGAGTTTGAACCCGGCTCCCCGATTTGTCTTTCTGAGTCGATATCCACTGCACCACAACGAACATCCTCAATAGTAGCAATTTCAATTCCCAGTACAAATCAGTGAATTATATTGGACACACTACGACTTTCTTGAGAGACGCCTTACGTGTCACTTATCTGATCAATATGCTATTAAAAAAAATTATTAACTCATAATTTACAAGAATACTGAAGGAAAGTTCTTTTTGAGAACCAAAATAATTACACAAAAATAATTTTAAAATCACATTGTCATAGACATCTGGCTATTCGAGAGGCTTTACGTATCAAATATCTTTCCCCTGACATCAACCTTATATCGTTTAGTAATGAAGATGGCGTTGTGAAGGTTTTTTAAGAATAAAAATGACAACTATGCCAATTCCAGCCGCGAGGGGCTGGATATATATATATATATATATATATATATATATATATATATATATATATATACGTACACATACATATACATTAACATATTGATATGTTATGCAAAGAATTTCATTCTGTTCATCTCTCCCTTTATTATCGCAGTCTGTTGTTATCTCACTTTTTTACCATCTCTCTTATTGTTTTTATTATCTATCTATCTATCTATCTATCTATCTATCTATCTATCTCAGTTCAGTCATTAATCTATCTATCTATCTATCTATCTATCTATCTCAGTTCAGTCATTAATCTATCTATCTATCTATCTATCTATCTATCTATCTATCTATCTCAGTTCAGTCATTAATCTATCTATCGATCGATCTATCTATCTATCTATCTATCTATCTATCTATCTATCTATCTATCTATCTCAGTTCAGTCATTAATATCTATCTATCTATCTATCTATCTATCTATCTATCTATCTATCTATCTATCTATCTCAGTTCAGTCATTAATATCTATCTATCTATCTATCTATCTATCTATCTCAGTTCAGTCATTAATATCTATCTATCTATCTATCTATCTATCTATCTATCTATCAGTTCAGTCATTAATATCTATCTATCTATCTATCTATCTATCTATCTATCTATCTATCTATCTATCTATCTCAGTTCAGTCATTAATATCTATCTATCTATCTATCTATCTATCTATCTATCTATCTATCTATCTATCTATCTATCTATCTCAGTTCAGTCATTAATATCTATCTATCTATCTATCTATCTATCTATCTCAGTTCAGTCATTAATATCTATCTATCTATCTATCTATCTATCTATCTATCTATCTATCTATCTCATTCATTAATATCTATCTATCTATCTATCTATCTATCTATCTATCTATCTATCTATTCATTCATTCATCTATCTATCTATCTATCTGTCTGTCATCTATCTATCTATCTATCTATCTATCTATCTATCTATCTATCTATCTCAGTTCAGTCATTAATCTATCTATCTATCTATCTATCTATCTATCTATCTATCTATCTATCTATCTCAGTTCAGTCATTAATATCTATCTATCTATCTATCTATCTATCTATCTATCTATCTATCTATCTATCTATCTATCTATCTATCTCATTCATTATCTATCTATCTATCTATCTATCTATCTATCTATGTATCTCAGTGTATCCGAATCTCTTTGTCTCTATCTTTCTTTCTCTCTCTCTCTCACTCTCTCTCTCTCTCTCTCTCTCTCTCTCTCTCTCTCTATATATATATATATATATATATATATATATATATAGCCAAGCAAATCAAGCTGACAGATAAATGTGCCTTTGAAGTAAATTGACTTGCCTTTCTTCCTAAGAAAGCAATAAAATTGTCGCTCTCGATCTGACCGGAAGTCATCGTTTGTGGGAAATGGCTGAATAAGTGTCAGCAAAATGCATGCTTTGAATTTCTCTGCTAGAATTTGTTACTGAATATAAAAAAAAAGTAAAGGATAGAAAAGAAAAATTCTGAGGAGAAAATGTCGGCGTGTTTGTGTGTGTGTGTGTGTGTGTGTGTGTGTGTGGCAAGGAGATGACGATTGAGAAGAAGACATTAGTTAGAGAGTAATCATGGTAAGAGAAGCATGAAAGAATCCTCATCGCGAGGCAATGAAAGAAGGAGAAAAAAGTAGTAATACTTGTGGTAGCATTAGAATTGGTTGTTTATATTTGAGTATATAAGCCAGTTGGTGTGCGTTGTTGTGATATCAGCTCGGAACGAGAAATCGGAGAACTGAGTTCGAATTCCACTTGAATTCGTTGCATTCACTTACGCACTTTTAGAAAAGATATCAATCCGTTGTCTCTCCCTTCAGCTATGGGATAAATAGCAGGACAGATTGGGTTCTATAGCTTTGGTTGGCAACCAGCCTACCGTAGAAAGTAATGGCAACATACCGCGGGAAAACCATCTCATTCGGGACATGATCGTTCAAGCGTGTATCATGTATGGAACTAACTGATATAATCCAGTGATATTTTAAAAAACCTTTAGGGTGTACTTGTAGAATAACTAAAAATCTATGCATATTTTAGATTAAAAAAAGAAAGATTTTATGCGTAATCCTCGGCATGATAATAAACTACATCCGGCAGCAAGATCTCTGATCAGGAGATTGGAGGTTTCGAGGAATGTGGAATCACCCTTCAATTGCTGTTGTTCCCAGGTCTACATCAACGTGTGGTTGTAGCACTTGTTGGGGTCCAAGCTATGGCCAAATAGTGAACCTTAACAAAACATTATGAAAGTATAAAAATTCCAGCAATACATTTTGATATAAAAAAGGACTAATAATAAATGTTTATAGTAAAATGACCAACAATACATTTTAGAACAAAATAAACAATAATACATTTTGACTCTGAAGGTATACAACCACGTTCATAATAGATTTTGTTTAAGCCATAAAAATTTGTTACAAATTTAGTTTTCAGCATTAAATTTTTTTTTTTGTTTTTTTTTTATAAGCGTTTCACCCCGAGCAAGGCATGTCACAGCCACTACTGTGCAGGGGGCTACGTAGAGTGGAGAAAGGCTGATTAAATATAGGAAATAACAGAGGGTGGGTGATAGGCGGGTGAGGATACCGAGAATGAGGGTTGGGTAGATGAGAGTGTTGTGAGAATAGTTGGGAGTTAGTGTGATAGGAGGTGTCTATTGACCCTACATTTAAACACCTGGAGATTGTAACTGTCGGGAAAGCAGACTTGTGGAAGGGAGTTCCACAGGCGGGAAGCGCGAGAAAAGAAGCTGTTGGAGTAGAATTTACGGTTACATCTTATTTGTTTAACTGTAAAAGGGTGGGACCTAGTTGCTAATCTAGTATCTCGTGTAAATTCGTGCTTAGGCGGCACCAGTGATCTAAGCTCATCGGAGCAGAAGCCATGAAAGTACTTGTAGAAGAGGCACAGGGAAGCTACATCACGCCGGTGTGAGAGCGGCTGCAGCCGGTCTGCCAAGTCAGTATCAACCACGTTACAGATCCTCCTTTGTATTTTGTCAAGAAGCCCAAGGAGAGCAGCAGGGGCACCCGACCAGATATGGCAGCAATATTCAATACACGGGCGGATGGTAGATTTGTATATGTGCAGAATAGTTTCAGGTGGGAAAAATTTCCGGGCCCTGCACAGGGAGCCGACTTTCATAGCAGCAGATTTGGCAATGGATTCAATATAGTCATTCCATTTGAGGTCCGCCGAGAGTGTAAGGCCAAGGAGGCGTAGTATTTTACTCTCTGGGAGGCTAGCCTGTCCCATGCTAATGGGAGGTAGATGCGATTGTCTATGGTGGTTAGTTGATAACAGCTTTGTCTTGGAAATTTATACAAACTGATATGAAGGCAACAAATTCCTGGAGTGAGGGATGAAATTAAGGAATTAATTTTCTATACGTCCAATTAAATTTTTAACAGCCAAATTTGGAATTTTTCATTTGCCAGAAAATCTCAAAGATTACCAATACCCTAACGTCAAAAATGTATTAATGCTGGGTATTCCGATAAACTTCATCGGGCAACAAGGCCTTAAGTTGGGAGGTTTCAAGGAATGTGCAAGCACCTATAAATTGATGTTCTTCTCAGGTCTATACCGACAAGGGTGGTAGCAATTGTTGGGGTCCCAGCTATGTGTAAATAGTGAACATCAAACAAAACACTATGAAAGTATAAAAATGCCAGCAATATATTTTGATATAAAAAAGTACTAACAATGAATGTTTAGAGTAAAAGGACCAAGAAGGAATGTTTATACAAAATGGCCAACAATGAATCTTTATAATAAAATGACCAACAATGAATAGTTAAAGTAAAATGACCAACAATGAATGTTTATAATAAAATGAACAACAATTAATGTTTATAAAAAAGGACAAACAATGTTTATAGAAAAAGACCAACATTGATTGTTTATATTAAAATGACCAACAATGAATGTTTATAGTAAAAAGACCAACAGTGAATGTTTGTATTAAAATGACCAACAATGAATGTTTATAGTAAAAAGACCAACAGTGAATGTTTGTATTAAAATGACCAACAATGAATGTTTATAGTAAAAAGACCAACAGTGAATGTTTGTATTAAAATGACCAACAATGAATGTTTATAGTAAAAAGACCACCAATCAATGTTTATAGTAAAAGGACCAACGATGAATGTTAATATTAAGATGACCAACAATGAATGTTTATAGAAAAGAATTAAAAATGAATGTTTATAGAAAATGACTAACAATGAATGTTTGTAGTAAAATGACCAACAATGAATGTTTGTAGTAAAATGACCAACGATGAATCTTTAGAGTAAGATGACTAACAATGAATGTTTATAGAAAAGAATTAAAAATGAATGTTTATAGAAAATGACTAACAATGAATGTTTGTAGTAAAATGACCAGCAATGAATGTTTGTAGTAAAATGACCAACAATGAATCTTTAGAGTAAGATGACTAACAATGAATGTTTATAGAAAAGAATTAAAAATGAATGTTTATAGAAAATGACTAACAATGAATGTTTGTAGTAAAATGACCAACACTGAATGTTTGTAGTAAAATGACCAACAATGAATCTTTAGAGTAAGATGACTAACAATGAATGTTTATAGAAAAGAATTAAAAATGAATGTTTATAGAAAATGACTAACAATGAATGTTTGTAGTAAAATGACCAACAATGAATCTTTAGAGTAAGATGACTAACAATGAATGTTTATAGAAAAGAATTAAAAATGAATGTTTATAGAAAATGACTAACAATGAATGTTTGTAGTAAAATGACCAACAATGAATGTTTGTAGTAAAATGACCAACAATGAATCTTTAGAGTAAGATGACTAACAATGAATGTTTATAGAAAAGAATTAAAAATGAATGTTTATAGAAAATGACTAACAATGAATGTTTGTAGTAAAATGACCAACAATGAATCTTTAGAGTAAGATGACTAACAATGAATGTTTATAGAAAAGAATTAAAAATGAATGTTTATAGAAAATGACTAACAATGAATGTTTGTAGTAAAATGACCAACAATGAATGTTTGTAGTAAAATGACCAACAATGAATCTTTAGAGTAAGATGACTAACAATGAATGTTTATAGAAAATTAAAAATGAATGTTTATAGAAAATGACTAACAATGAATGTTTGTAGTAAAATGACCAACAATGAATCTTTAGAGTAAGATGACTAACAATGAATGTTTATAGAAAAGAATTAAAAATGAATGTTTATAGAAAATGACTAACAATGAATGTTTGTAGTAAAATGACCAACAATGAATGTTTGTAGTAAAATGACCAACAATGAATCTTTAGAGTAGATGACTAACAATGAATGTTTATAGAAAAGAATTAAAAATGAATGTTTATAGAAAATGACTAACAATGAATGTTTGTGGTAAAATGACCAACAATGAATCTTTAGAAGTAAGATGACTAACAATGAATGTTTATGAAAAGAATTAAAAATGAATGTTTATAGAAAATGACTAACAATGAATGTTTGTAGTAAAATGACCAACACTGAATGTTTGTGGTAAAATGACCAACAATAGATCTTTAGAGTAAGATGACTAACAATGAATGTTTTATAGAAAGAATTAAAAATGAATGTTTATAGAAAATGACTAACAATGAATGTTTGTAGTAAAATGACCAACAATGAATCTTTAGAGTAAGATGACTAACAATGAATGTTTATAGAAAAAAATTAAAAATGAATGTTTATAGGAAATGACTAACAATGAATGTTTGTAGTAAAATGACCAATGAATGTTTGTAGTAAAATGACCAACAATGAATCTTTAGAGAGTAGATGACTAACAATGAATGTTTATAGAAAGAATTAAAAATGAATGTTTATGAAAATGACTAACAATGAATGTTTGTAGTAAAATGACCAACAATGAATCTTTAGAGTAAGATGACTAACAATGAATGTTTATAGAAAAAAATTAAAAATGAATGTTTATAGAAAATGACTAACAATGAATGTTTGTAGTAAAATGACCAACAATGAATGTTTGTAGTAAAATGACCAACAATGAATCTTTAGAGTAAGATGACTAACAATGAATGTTTATAGAAAAGAATTAAAAATGAATGTTTATAGAAAATGACTAACAATGAATGTTTGTAGTAAAATGACCAACAATGAATCTTTAGAGATAGATGACTAACAATGAATGTTTATAGAAAAGAATTAAAAATGAATGTTTATAGAAAATGACTAACAATGAATGTTTGTATTAAAATGACCAACAATGAATGTTTGTAGTAAAATGACCAACAATGAATCTTTAGGTAAGATGACTAACAATGAATGTTTATAGAAAAGAATTAAAAATGAATGTTTATAGAAAATGACTAACAATGAATGTTTGTAGTAAAATGACCAACAATGAATCTTTTAGAGTAAGATGACTAACAATGAATGTTTATATTAAAATGATCAATAATGAATGTTTTCATAATAAAATGACTAACCGTATACTTGTTTCCTAGACATCTACAATTTTTAAGAATTTAAATGTAAAGTCAATAGTCATCTCCCATCTCACTAACCTGCATCCTCTCTTTCATGCTCCTTTCTCCGTCCACTCCACTCTCACCAGTATTTCCATCCTTCTCTTACCTACTTCCTGACACCTCCTATAACCTGTTACACTTTTTAATAACTTTCTTCCTATGTAATCCCCTGCACAACAGTGGCAGTAAAATGCCTTGCCTGGGGCAATATAATTATAAAAAATAGTGTATAAAAATTCAAGTATAACTAAAAATATGAGTGGAAAAAATTAGAACGAGGAAAAAGGAAAACTAAATACAGACTGAATTCCCAAATCCGAAAACCTCTAAAATCCGAAAGTCTTTCTATTGCTGACTTGCCACAAATGGAAAATTCCAGAAAGCACTGGGAAGGTTTCTCGGTGATATGCAGCTGTTGTAAATGACTTTAACTGACCTGGGGTTCCCCAGCCCTGTTACGTAGCCTACGTTAGTGCCAGTCTTTTGCTAGCAATCATCACAGCAATAATTTCGTTTGTGGATTACTTATTTGGGGTTTCGTGCTCAATAAAGATATTGAAATTGTAAAAAAGTTCTGTATTTGTATATTTTTTGTGATTAGTGATAATGCTTTTTGTGCATGTACAGAAAGTGCAAAACACTATTTGTACCTGGAATTGTAATTTCACTACTTAAATATCTGCATCAGCATTACATGACTAACGTCATTATGTACATAAACATTTTAAAATATTATTTATATAAAACCACATTCAAGGTACACTACTGTGCAAAAGTATTAGGACAAGAACTATTTTATCTTTTATGAGGCATCAAAGTAAAGTTTAAAATCACCCCTGTCCTAATATTTTTGCACATCCATAGCTAATTTCGTTGTTAAGAAAGTCGGTTTTCTGTGTAGGACCAATTTACTCGAGTCACAAGAATAGCAACTAAGTCCCACTCTTTTACTGTGAAACCGAGGAATTGTAAACGCAAATTCTACTCCAACAGCTTCTTTTCTCGTACTTCCTTCCTGTGGAATTCCCTTGCATTTATTTGCTTTCCTGATAGCTATAATGTCCAAGAATTTAAATGTAAAGTCAATAGTCATCTCCTATCTCACTAACCTGCATCCTCTCTCTCATGCTCCTTTCTCAGTTCACTCCACTTTCATCAGTTTTCTCATCCTTCTTTTACCCACTTCCTGACACCCGCTATAATCTGTCCTCCGTTGTAACCCCCTGCAAAAACGTGGCAGTAAAATGCCTTGCTTGGGGCGATATGATTATAAAAAAGATAGATAGATAGATAGATAGATAGATAGATAGATAGATAGATAGAATTTAAATGTAAAGTCACTAGTCATCTCCTATCTCACTAACCTGCATCCTCTCACTCACGCTCCTTTCTCCGTCCACGCCACTCTCAGTAGTATTCTCATCCTTCTCTTACCCACTTCCTGACATCCCCATAACCTGTCACTCTTTCTCATAACTTTCCTCCTATGTAACCCCCTGCAAAACATTATTCCTGTTCAAGAACTGTTCATATCTATCTATCTATCTATCTATCTATCTATCTATCTATCTATCTATCTATCTATCTATCTAGTCTCTTCCCAGTTTTCTCATCTATCTATCTATCTATCTATCTATCTATCTATCTATCTATCTATCCCAGTCTATTCTATTTTCTATCTATCTATCCCATCTCATCTATCTATCTATCTATCTATCTATCTATCTATCTATCTATCTATCCCAGTCTCTTCATTTTCTATCTATCTATCTATCTATCTATCTATCTATCTATCTATCTATCTATCTATCTATCTATCATCCCTCTCTTATTTTCTATCTATCTATCTATCTATCTATCTATCTATCTATCTATCTATCTATCTATCTATCTATCTATCCCAGTCTCTCATTTTCTATCTATCTATCTATCTATCTATCTATCTATCTATCTATCTATCTATCTATCTATCTATCTATCCTAGTCTCTTCATTATCTATCTATCTATCTATCTATCTATCTATCTATCTATCTATCTATCTATCTATCCTAGTCTCTTCATTTTCTATTTTCTATCTATCTATCTATCTATCTATCTATCTATCTATCTATCCCAGTCATCTATCTATCCCTAGTCTATTCTATTTTCTATCTATCTATCTATCTATCTATCTATCTATCTATCTATCCTAGTCTCTTCATTTTCTATCTATCTATCTATCTATCTATCTATCTATCTATCTATCTATCTATCTATCTATCTATCTACCTATCTATCTCAGTCTGTTTCTATCTATCTATCTATCTATCTATCTATCTATCTATCTCAATGTTTTCATTATGCATTTATCTTTCTCTCTCTCTCTCTCTCTCTCTGTATCTATCTACTTCTTATATTCATATATATGCTTCTTGGATTGATCGATTAATCACCACTAACAATAGCATTTTTTAAAAAAATTGCATTCGGTTTGCTTCTCCCTGTTTCTCGGATTTTACCACCGTCTCCCATGCTATGCTACTCATTTGCATAACGAACACAGACGAATAAATATTCTTTCAGGGAAGAAAGAATTAGAGAAATAATCACAGAGAAATGTAGCAATAATGCAGCGTCACGGGAAGGTGGAAGGAAAGTTTATGCAACATGCACGCACAAACGAATCTAAAAATAAACCAAAACGAACCAAATGCAATTCCGGAAACAAAGAAAGCGAAAGTGAAAGTAAAAATCACATTCGCATCACGCGGGAATATTACGTATAAAATTAAGAGCGTAAATGAAATAAAACATAGAGCCGTCAGTGATCATTTTATGAATAGAATATAAGTCAAACTTAGCAACAATAGATGTACATAGAGAAGAAAAAAATTTTTTTTAAAGTTCTGCACCATTGTTTCATTCTGTTGTTCACCAAATACAGTTGCTCACACTGCGCTGCAAATAAAAGTTTACTGAATAAACTCGTAGGAAGGGCATAAGGGATGGCGTTATTCCCGCCAACTACGATATTCAAAAACGTAAATGAAACATCAAACATCATCTCTAGTTTCCTTAAATTCTTTTCTTTTAATGTGATCTCTAAATAATGTTTTTTTTTCACTTTCTTTCATAGTTAATGTGATCTCTAAATAATGTTTTTTTTTTCACTTTCTTTCATAGTTAGTCGCATTGCTTGGCGTAAAACGACTTAAGAAAAGAAGTAAGAAGTGAATATGGTCATGGTCCCAAGGCTCTTAAATCTACCATCCGCCCGTGCATTTAATGCTGCTCTCACATCTAGTCGTTTGCCCCCGCTATTCATCTGGGGTTACGCGACAACATCCAGCGAAGAATCTGTAATAAAATTGATCACGAGCTGCGAGCTCTACTCCAGCCACTTTCTCACCGACATAATGTGGCTACCCTCTGTCTTTTCTACAAACATCTATTGAACAGGTGAAGAGGCTCATCCCTTGTTCCCTGGTTAGGATGTGGTTTCCGGTTTTCTCTTTTTCAATCTTTTCACTCTTTTCTTTTCTTTCTTTATTTT
>JBBBDQ010001135.1:117500-145000 GCA_037127315.1 Ascarosepion bandense
CCCGGGCAAGGCGGTAAGGCCACTGGTGAGTGAAAAGATTGAAAAGAGCCGGAAACCACATCCTAAACAGGGAACAAGGGATGAGCCTCTACACCCGTTCAATAGACGTGGGTGGAGTGTGAACCGGGCGATAGTTCAGTCTACCTACTCCAATTGAAAAAATAAGGAAAAGTGAAAAGATTGGAAAAGAGAAAGCCGGAAACCACATCCTAAACAGGGAACAAGGGATGAGCCTCTACACCCGTTCAATAGACGTGGGTGGAGTGTGAACCGGGCGATAGTTCAGTCTATCTACTCCAATTGAAAAAAAATAAGGAAAAGTGAAATGATTGGAAAAGAGAAAGCCGGAAACCACATCTTAAACAGGGAACAAGGGATGAGCCTCTACACCTGTTCAATAGACGTGGGTGGAGTGTGAACTAGGCGATAGTTAAGTCTATCTACTCCAATTATAGTTTACGACGAAAAAAACTTATTTGATATTGATACTAGGAAATCAAAATTTGACTCACATCCATTCATTTTTCTTTCAGTCTACGGTTTCGCTTTAACTGGAAACAACTATTGCTTTTTAGTCTTTCGTTCCAACGTCTAAAGTGTCTGAGCTCCAGGACCATGGATTAGTTTTAAAGCTTTCATTAGACCCGAGCAACGCCGGGCTATACTGCTAGTATATATATATATATATATATATATATATATATATATATATTGGAGTAGATAGACTAAACTATCGCCCGGTTCACACTCCACCCACATCTATTGAACAGGTGAAGAGGCTCATCTCTTGTTTCCTGTTTAGGATGCGGTTTCCGGTTTTCTCTTTTCCAATCTTTTCACTCTTTCCTTTTTTATTTTTATTTTTTTTCAATTGGAGTAGATAGACTAAATTATCGCCCGGTTCACACTCCACCCACATCTATTGAACAGGTGAAAAGGCTCATCCCTTGTTTCCTGTTTAGGATGTGGTTTCCGGCTTTTTCTTTTCCATTCTTTTTACCCTTACGTAGCCCCCTGCGCATCAGTGGCGTTACCGCCTTGCTTGGGGTGATATGATTAAAATATATATATATATATATATATATATATATATATATATATATATAAACTTCTAAATATATTTAAAATTTTATATAAACTTTTATATGTAACCTTTTACAATCTAAAATAGATTTCCTGGCTCAAAAGGTTGATAGGCCGTAAAAATATATCCATCAATCATAGCTATCATAGTTATCAATGTATATGTTAGTTTAATAACATTAATAAATTTGTTTCATGGAAAGAATTGAAAAACCTTTAGTACAATAGACGGCAACTGTTTGGATCGAACCGGTTGTAATCCACTGCTTTCACGCACAATTTCCCCAAATGAGCCGCGAACTCTACCCGTCTCGATGGAAGTGGCCGTAACAATGGAAGCTGTCATCTTAAAATGGTCACTCAAGAAGCTGAGATTCGTCAAAGAACAAACACGAGACACGACACTGACGTTCTTTGCTGTAAAGGAATCCAGGAGACGTCAAGGAAGAACAGACGCGTTGCTAAGCAACAACTTAAGACTGTGACGCTACGCGTTACAATTTACGCCACCAAAACCAAAACACGAGTCATTTTTCTTCGTATCCGACTCGTCTTAGCTTAGCAATGTACGACACAAGGATAAACAAGAACGACTTGGGGGGATTGTTTGTGAATTTTTAATGTGGATGGCATTGAAAATTAATTTCTTACTAATGTCTCTCACATCAATCTATCTGTATAATAGTGTATATCACTATGTTCCTTATCTATCTATCTATCTATCTATCTATCTATCTATCTATCTATCTATCATCTCAATGAAAGTTTGTTCATATCTATCTATCTATCTATCTATCTATCTATCTATCTATCTATCTATCTATCTATCTCAGTTTGTTCATATCTATCTATCTATCTATCTATCTATCTATCTATCTATCTATCTCAGTTTGTTCACTTATCTATCTATCTATCTATCTATCTATCTATCTATCTATCTATCTCAGTTTGTTCATATCTATCTATCTATCTATCTATCTATCTATCTACCTATCTATCTATCTCAGTTTGTTTCTATCTATCTATCTATCTATCTATCTATCTATCTATCTCAGTTTGTTCATATCTATCTATCTATCTATCTATCTATCTATCTATCTATCTATCTATCTCAGTTTGTTCATATCTATCTATCTATCTATCTATCTATCTATCTATCTATCTATCATCTATCTATCTATCTATCTATCTCGGTTGTTCATATCTATCTATCTATCTATCTATCTATCTATCTATCTATCTATCTATCTCAGTTCAGTCATTCATCTATCTATCTATCTATCTATCTATCTATCTATCTATCTATCTATCTATCTCAGTTTGTTCACTATCTATCTATCTATCTATCTATCTATCTATCTATCTATCTCAGTTTGTTCATATCTATCTATCTATCTATCTATCTATCTACCTATCTATCTCAGTTTGTTCATATCTATCTATCTATCTATCTATCTATCTATCTATCTATCTATCTATCTATCTATCTCGTTCATTCATATCTATCTATCTATCTATCTATCTGACTTTATTTATATAGCAAGATACTGTAAAATCAGCAGATAACGAAGAAAATATACATAGGAATAACTGATGGTCCATGGAAATATAGAAACTACGCACACAAAACCTTCTTTACAAATAGTAAATAAGTAAACAGCACAATACTTTCTTAACATATCTGGGAGATTAAAACTAAGAACACATCACACCAAAAAAATCATGAAAAAGAAAGAAAAGAAGATTAGTCTATAAAGACGAATCCAAAAACCGTAAACTCTGCAGAAAAATTCCCTCCCCACACCAAAATCAAATTACCAAACAAATGACCGAAATGCTCTCAAAATTCAGATATGAAAACAAATTAATATCGAAAACGGAAAACGAACAAAAATGAATAAAAATAAATAAACTAAAATAAAAAAAAATGAAAAGGAAGTAAATAATAAACAAATTAGCCAACTACGCCCACCAAAATAACCGTTAGAATGATACAACAGATTACCCACAATGCAATACAACAGATTACCCACAATGCAATACAAAAGACTATCCTCAATGCATCACTAACCTGTTTATATAAAAAGCTAAGCAAAAACACAACGCACCTTGCCTGACCATTGCGTTTTATGTGAGACAGACTTGTGGGTATTGCCTTGAATGTCCCCCCCTCACATATACATATATATATATTGAGACGTAAAACTATTACGTATGCATTTGCTATGAAGAGAAAAATTAGGTCAATATTATATACGAGTGTACCCTTGCCGTCAAAAATGACGGCAAAATATTTGCATGGATTATTAGGGGGTTTCCTCATAGTTTATCCCCTCTTAAGCTTAACAGAAGGGAAACACACACACTCATATATATATATATAAGCATGCAGTGTGGACATAGAAGAATCCAAAGGAGTATCTTTTACATATAGTGTTAGGATAACTCTCAAAACATATATGCATATAAATACACATAGAGCAAATATAAGAATTTTCTTATATATATGAATACGCAGCGGTCTTTATTATAATATAGAGGATATATATATATATATATATATATATATATATATATATATATATATATATATATATATATTTCACTACACGACGCGAAACAGTTATGGAAAAAAAGAAAAGAAAATAATAAGGCAATATTAAAGAGCAAACACACGGCAATATCTTTCCTAACTGATAGTAAATTTTAATAACTGAGATAGTAAAGAGAATGTACATTATATATAATGATTTGTACCCACAGAAATTACAGATAACTTTAAAAAGAATGGACGTCATAATTAACCCGAGGAACCTTTCGGCCAACACTTAAGGATAAGTTCCTCGGGTTTGTGGGATAATTATGACGTCCATTCTTTTAAAAGTTATCAGTAATTTCTGTGAGTACAAATCATTATTTATATATTTCCGTCAAAGGTACCCCAGTCAATTTATTGGCCAATTTAATCAGGCTATAAGATATTGGCATAGGGTTAATAATCTGAGAATCAGACGATCTTTTCTCAGATCTTGTTTGTCTTGTGCTGTTGTTCCTTCTTTTATCCAGAGAAGACTTACCAGAATTAAAACTACTGGTACCTCCATTGAATACTCGCTTATCAGGTACGAATTAAATAAATTATTCGATTGCTCAGTGAAGTTCTTACGTTCCTTTCGTTCTATTATGAATGATATTAAGGCAGAAATAAGTTTCTTTGATTATTTCCGTTTCTCTCGGTATTTAGTAAATTGCAGATTACGTTTAGAAAAATATGTTACCGAGAGAAATAGTAAGTACTTGGATTACCTGATTACTAGAAGGTTTGGTTCTGTTTCTGGTGATTTACACCAACATATCTTCAATTATTCTAGTATAGGTCTCACTGGGATTGAACTTTCAGTTCTCTCACGTGGGTTAGATTTCTGTGTTCCGCCTTCTAGGATTAATAAGGAACAGGTCTATTCTGAATTCGAGTTATTGTACTCGCAAATTATTCATCATGTTCCTATATCTTGGGAAAAGTGTTCTGAGGTTAAAGCTAGGTTGTTTGAGTCTGCCATTGAATACACTTCGCTCGGTTGCGAGAAAAATTCTCTTGACTGGCGCAGTGTTCATTATCGAACAATTAAGTCCTTACGTTCTCGTGGAGACATTTATATCACCAAGCCAGATAAGGGTTCCGGTGTTGTTATATTAAACAAACAGGATTATCTATCTAAAATGCATAATATTTTGAATGATCCTTCCAAGTTCACTGTTATCGGTTCTGACGATACATTTGATAACACTGGTAAGATAGAAGACAAAATTCAACGTTGGCTATTGTCCTTGTATAAGGAAAAATTGATTTCCAAAGACATCTACAACAGGATCAGGCCCGTTGGCTCGCAGCGCCCTAGAAGGAAGGAGTCCCCCTTAGACCTATATTGTCTATGGTGGGGTCTGTACTGCATGAGTTGGCTAAGTGGTTGGCTGAGATTCTCCAACCTCTGTCTGATGCACTGTCTACGTACAATGTCCTCGACTCTTTCAGTTTTTCTAGTTTCGTCAGAAACTCAGATTTTTTCTCAAGAGATAAATTCAGGGTCTCTTTTGACATAGTCAGTTTGTACATGAATGTTCCGTTACATGATATTATAAACATTTGTGTAGACATGTTATATAGAGGAAATTTAGGTTCCGCAGTGATTACCGATGAGTTATTCTTAGAGTGTATGCGGTTGGCTACAGAGGGAGTCGAATTTAGTTTTGACGGGACAATGTATGCACAGACAGACGGCGTCGCGATGGGTAGTCCTTTGGGTCCTGTTCTTGCTAATATTTTTGTGGGATATCATGAGCGTGTGTTATTTGAGAAGGTTGATGTGCCTTTAATATATCGACGTTATGTTGATGATATCTTCTCGTTATTTAATAACGCTTCAGACGCTGAACGTTTTTTAGTTCAGTTAAACTCTTTACATCCCTCTCTTCAGTTTACTATGGAGACAGAGAAGAATGGATGTCTCCCATTTTTGGATGTCTATGTTCAGCGACGAGACGAGGTTTTCGTGACTTCGGTATTTCGCAAACCTACTTTCACTGGTTTGTACACTAATTGGAACTCATTTGTTCCTAAGTCCCGTAAAATTGGTCTAATAGAAACTTTGGTTCACCGTGCCCTAAATATTTGTTCTCCGGAGTGCCTGGCTAGCGAATTAATACGCCTGCAAAATATTTTTGAGGGGAATGGGTACCCAATTAATGTGGTAAAACGGGTTATAGATCGTAAGATTAAACGTTTTAAAGAACCAAAAGTTGAAGGGCCTAGTCACTGTCCTTTGTACCTTAAATTACCCTGGCTTGAAAGGAAATGTCTGACTGTTACTGACAAAGTTTCGGCATGTGTTTCGTCGGGTTATTTTTCAGTGCAGTTGCGTGTTGTTTTTAAGACAAGGCCTGTGTTTCCATCCTTCGTTAAGGATCAGTTGTCCTATTTTCGGAAAAGCTCTGTTGTTTATAAATTTCAATGCTGTTGCGATGCAGCATATATAGGACGAACCGATCTGAGATTGGAGACGCGGGTTGCGCAACACGTCCCCGCGAATATACGTTCTAAGTAGTATAAGAACAACCCAAGCAGTTCTGGATTCAGCAATTGGCCAACACCTGCTGGACAATCAAGCTTGTGCCTCCTCGTATGAGGACAATTGGTTTTCTGTTCTGCACAGTGCTCGATCGGTATACCATCTTCGTGTTTTGGAGGCTATTTGCCTAAAAAATCCAGCAGCCGAGCCTGTGCAGGCAGAAAGAGCAGTTCCTTCGCTCCTTGCATTTAACTGGTGAGTTTGTGAGTGTAACATTTTTATTTCACTCTTGTGGAATTATATGTATACACCCACCTTACATTTTAATGTTTTTTTTTCATTAAAGTTTACTTTTAAACGAGTTCCATCTTCTCCCAGTATTGTGAGTATTCCCTTTTGGGCTTGTCCTTGTCTATGACCCTTTATAATTTAAGACCTTGATAAGTGTTGGCCGAAAGGTTCCTCGGGTTTGTGGGATAATTATGACGTCCATTCTTTTTAAAGATATATATATATATATATATATATATATATATATATATATATATATAAGAAAAATTAAGGCAGACACGTTATTTCATAGTAAATCGGAAGAATAAGGCCTACTTCAGGCGAGCCATCATCAGCTTCCGTCTTTATTGTACAAAGGATTTTACACGGAATTTTTCTTATATTTGCTCTATATGTATTTATATACATATATATTTAGAGCTCTCTTAGAGAGTTATCTTAGCATTGTATGTACAGGATACTCCTTTGGATTCTTCTATACCGACACTGCATGCTGTTATATATATATTACGGAAATTCATGAATTTTTATTACGTAAATGTGTGTCATTTGGCAGGATTCGAACCTGCGACCCCTATCTACATAAAGGAAGCTACCATTTGATCTGGTAACGTCTAAGACCGCTCAACCACGAATGACCTCCAGTCTAAACGAGGTTCTAATCAAGCCTATATAACACAATTTTCGATTTATCGTAACAACCATATCTGCTCTGAAATGTATCGTAAGGTCGAGCGGTCTAAGACGTTGCCAGATCAAATGGTAGCTTCCTTTATGTAGATAGGGGTCACTGGTTCGAATCCTGCCGAATGACACACATTTTCGTAATAATAATAATTTATCGTAAATAATCAGGCCAGTAGATATAAATATATAATACTGTTTAATTAAAAACAGAATATCTATTTAAATAAGTGTATCGATAAAAAATAATGTTCAAACAATTCATTTCATATATATATATATATATATATATATATTTTTTTTTTTATTTATTTATTAAAAAATTATAACATAATATGTTATCATATCAAGTGATCACTTGATGAGACTCAAGTAGTGTCGAAACAAAATAGCTACTTTTGTAGTGATATTATAACATATTTATGTTATAATTTCTAAATAAATATTAGTAGCTCTGCTTTGTACTGAGCACTTTTTTAAGAATAGTGTTTCTTTGGATACGGAATATAATTCCATCCATACATACCCTATATATATATATATATATATATATACAAATAAATACACAGCGGTTGTTTTGGGGTATTTTAAAGTGTATTTCGCAGACAATATTTATATGTTTCTGCATGCGATTTATCATAGCACATGTATGCTCTTTTATGTCAATTTACTTGGAAGGAAATAATGCCATTATTAATTAGAGGAGCTGAAATTAATGCACACAATATTTCATAACTTTAGCATCATCATTTCATAACAAGTATATAACGTTTATGGCCCTCCTTCGCACCTAATGAGCTTGTGTAAATGGATAGCAGAACAGTAGCGATGGAAAAAAGAAAATCAATATTAAGAATTGCTAATTATAGGAAGCTGTGGAGAGCCATGATCGTCCACGTCCTTAAGGAACATGACGTGTAAAGGAGAAACAAAAAGAAGACGGTATAGTTTCTGAAATTTTGGATAAATTTTCTTCGTGTTTTTTTTTTTTATTGTTAATGCAAAACTGTTTAAGAAAGTAAATAATTTCTATCTTTTAATTAAATTAAATTTGGCAGGTTGTTAACTTTGAACATCTGTGGTACTAATTATCAACACCCGAAATTGACAAAAGTAGTATATTATTTATTTTCGGTCGATTATACGCCAGTTAATATATAGGAAGTTGGGTTACTTACTAGAAAAATAAATCGAATTCAATGAAAATTTTACAATATGCAGGTAGTGTAATCGATAATGGCTCGGGATGAGACATCTGGTCACAAATACTATGTATGAAAGGTATGAAAAGTTTACCCCTCACTATGGGTTAAATATTAGGACGGGTACTGAAAAAAAATCATTATTATCTTAAAATAATCGACCCTAACTTAGCATCACAACTTTAAGCCCTTTCACACCGACCTGACGGGGTGTAGTTTTCCTTTGTTCTACAAATATTTTCTTGTTAAGTGCTCTGGTGTCCCCCCTCCCCCCGACTACATGAATTTAAGTCCGCCACTAGATTCTTTTACTGTTTAAATAGTTAAATGTAACTTCCTCTTCTACTTCAAGTGATTCTTTTCTCACACTTCCGTCTGGAACTACATGAACGCTTTTTCATTTACTTGCTACCCTGATAACTACAACCTCTAAAAGTTTAAATGCAATGTCAATTACCATCTCCTATCGTACTGAATCAAGTTCGTCTTTATCCTTTCTTCAATAACTCAAGTCAATTGCCATTTTCTATCTTCTTGAATCCCGTTCATCTTTTATCCTTTTCTCGATACCCTCTGTACCCAGTCTTTTCTCTTCTCTGATAGCTACAATCTCCAAAAATTTAAATGCAACATCAATTACCATCTTCTATCGTATCAAATCCTGTTCATCTTTTATCCTTTCTTAAATAACCCCTGTACCTAGTCTTTTCTCTTACTGTAACCCCTGCACACTAGTGGCGGTCCTGCCTTGCTTGGGGTGAAATGAATAAAAAATATATTCAAACTGAAAAATAATGTAATCATTCTTAAAAACTAAAGTATGCTTTGGCTGGAAACAACCCCCAAAATGGGTGATAAAACCAAATTAATCAATCAATATAAAAGTTTGTGCAGAACTCAATCCATTTCACTGCACAGATAATTTATCAGATGAGATATCAGTCAGTTAAGTACCATACGTGATACACGCTTTGGACAATCATGTCTCTTTCGAGACATGACTGACTGGGCAGAAGATTATCTCGCAGTAGGTTGCCATTGCTTTCTGCGGTATATTGGTTGCTATAGAACCCAATCTGTCTTATTATTTAACCCATAACTGAAGGGAACAGACGGAATAATACCTTTCCTAAGGGCATTTGTGTGTAAGTGAATATATATATATATATATATATATATATATATATATATATACTAGCAGTATAGCCTGGCGTTGCTTGGGTGTAATGAAAGCTTATATATATATATATATATTATCGATTTTCTGTACTATTGTAAGAACTGCAACCTTGAAACTTCTGAATATCGTTTCTTATGTCTTTGTCTATGAGTGTATCAAATTTGATTAAAATCGGACCACTCCTTCTATAACCCGATTTTTTCGATTATCAATTTTCGATATTTATCGGGGGTACTTCGACACAAAGCCTAGCTAAGAACACTCGCAGACGCTTATAGTAGAACTGTGTAAATTTTTAAGAAAATCGGTTCAGCCGTTTCGGAGTGTATAGATAACGGACACACACACACTCACACAGATGAAGTTCCATTTATAAATAAGTTTAGATTTAGATTTAGATGTGTGTGTGTGTGTGTGTGTGTGTGTGTGTGTGTGTGTGTTTGTGTGTGTGTGTGTGTTTGTGTATAAATATATGTATATATATGCATTATGGCCGCGTGTTCGAATAGTTAGAATGTTCGCTTTTTTAATGTATTACATCTTTTTTACATCTTTTTTACATGTATTACAGCTTTTTTAATGTATTACATTTTATACATATGGTAATGAAAACTTGTTTAAATTACCAATGTGCATTTATTTATATATTTTCTGTCCCACCTGTAGTGGGAAGGGATGTAAATCAATTTATGAGTGATTATTTCCTTTAGACGTTTTTAATAATGTATAAGCAAATATTTAATTAGGAGAATTTTGTAATTTGCATGAAGCATTGTGTATATTTGTTGTATGGGTAGGTATTTGAAGGCTATCACAATGCGTTTAGAAAAATAAAGGAAGTTAATGAAGGCGTTGGTATTACCTATTTATTAATCATTAATATTTCGAGGTCATAGTCTCATCTTCAGAATGTTTGGAGAGCTTACTTTCACGTCCGCTTGTAGTTCGTGCCTTTCATCCTTTATTTTTCTAAACGCATTGTGATAGTCTTCAAAATCTAACCATACAATTAATTTAATTAATCAATTTCTTTACTCCTGCGTTTCTTAGATTGCAATAGTATTTGTTCAAGCTATTTATGTGAGGTACTCAGATACCGTTGTCTGTTAAGTGATCGTCTTGCTTCAACTTTGTCTTGAAATAGGCTTTATCATAACAGGCTTTGTCGTTCTGTATCTAATCTTTTTCTTTCGGGAAATATTTCACTGTTAGATTAAGCATACAATTTTTAATATGAAAATATAATGAATAAAAAGCAATTTATATAATACCAGAAGTAACCAATGAATCATCGATACCACTGAATGCTTGGAAAATATAAATGGAACTGATTTATTTTAATCGTGTCACCTCAAGTAAGGCATTTTACTGCCACTATTGTGCAGGGGGTTACATAGGAGGAATGTTATGAGAAAGAGTGACAGGTTATAGGAGGTGTCAAGAAAAATTATTAGGCCACCCCAGTTTTTTTTAAAGAAATGATGTATTTCATACTATTTTTAGTATTTATTGCCAAGTAGAGAATTCTAAATGAAAATATAATAATTCTTTTGTTATTATTACTTTGGAAAATTTTACAAGGCAACTAGCGACAATTTAACCATCGCACCCTGTAAATTTGCTATATATATATATATATATATATATATATATATATATATATATATATATAAACTACCAACCATAATTATTAGGCCACCCCAGTGTTTTAAAAGAAATGATGTATTTCATCCTATTTTTAGTATTTATTGCCAAGTGGATAATTCTAAATGAAAATAGAATGTTTCTTTTGTTATTATTACTTTGGAAAATTTTACAAGGCAAGGAAGCAAAGATGAACTCGTCCGAATCACCCTAAATGTTCTTCATTCTTTCATTGATGAAACTGCAATATAGTTAATTATTAAATTTTTATAAATTTATTTGATGCACATGTCATTAACAAAAGAACAATTCTATTTTCATTTACAATTATTCACTTGGCAATAAATACTAAAAATAGTATGAAATGCATCATTTCTTTTAAAACACTGGGGTGGCCTAATAATTATGGTCTGTGCATGGACCAGGCTTGCCTCCCAGAGAGTAAAACACTACGCCTCCTTGGTCTCACACTCTCAGCGGACCTCAAGTGGAATGACTATATCGAATCCATTGCTAAATCCGCTGCTATGAAAGCCGGTTCTCTGTGCAGGGCCCGGAGGTTTTTTCCGTCTGAATCTATCCTGCACATTTATAAATCTACCATCCGCCCGTGCATTGAATACTGTTGCCATATCTGGTCGGGTGCCCCTGCTATTCTCCTTGGGCTTCTCGACAAGGTACAGCGGAAGGTCTGTAATGTGATCGATACTGACTTAGCAGACCGCCTGCAGTCTCTCTCTCACCGGCGCGACGTGGCTTCCCTGTGTCTCTTCTATAAATACTTTCACGGCTTCTGCTCCGATGAACTTAGATCACTGATGCCCCCTAGGTTCGAATTTGCACGAGATACTATATTAGCAACTAGATCCCACCCTTTTACAGTGAAATCGATAAAATGCAACTGCAACTTCTACTCCAACAGTTTATTTTCTCGCACTTCCCGACTGTGGAATTTTCTTCCACATAACTGCTTCCCCGACGGCTACAATCTCCAGGAGTTTAAATGTAAGGTCAATAGACACCTTCTAACAAACTAACTTCCATTCTTTCAAACACTCTTCCCACCCAACTATCTATCACTCCCCTTCTGACATTTCCTATATCTAACCACTCTTCTTATTTACCTCCCCCTATGTAGCCTCAAGCGCAATAGTGGCAGTGGAATGCCTTGCTTGGGGTGAAATGATTAATATATATATATAATGCTGAATCAATACGTCTATAGCTAGAAACATACTTATGAGAAAATACCGTAGAACGTTCAATCTATGTAGAACTGTAAACAATTGTTAGTTTTTTTTTCTCGTTTCATTTTGCTTATCGTGGGTAAATTGTCTCATTTTTGGTGTCTTGTATATTTCGGATGTGCGTTATGGTACAGTGGATATCGGCTCGGAACGAGAAACCGGGGAGCCAAGTTCGAATTCCAGTTGAATCCATTGTATTAATTTACGCGCAAATACCCTTGGTAAAGGTATTGATCCGTCTCTTCCTTCCAGTTATGGGTTAAATAACAGGACAGATTGGGTTCTATAGCCTTGGTCGGCAACCAGTCTACCGCAAAAAGCAAATGGCAACCTACTGCGGGATAATATTCTGCCTAGTCCATCATGTCTCTTTCGAGACATGATCGCCCAAGCGTGTATCACATATGGCACTTAACTGACTGACTGACTGACTGAATATAATAGTTGGAATAATGATTAAGGCTTATATTGGTCATAAAGTGGGGGATCAGTTTATTACTTCATAACAATAGGAAACCGATCCCCCACTAATTACTACACAATAATATAATAGATTTCTTTTCCCTTTACCTATGAGTCAAATAACAGGACAGATTGGGTTCTATAGCCTTGGTCGGCAACCAGTCTACCGCAGAAAGCAATGTCAACCTACTGCAGGATAATATTCTGCCCAGTCAGTTATGTCTCTTTCGAGACATGATCGCCCAAGCGTGTATCACGTATGGCACTTAACTAACTGACTGTATATTTCAGTGTCTACAGACGACGTGAAATTGTCGAAGTAAAATCCATGTATTATGCTTTCAACTTCTCTCGACGCTCAAGAAGTATTTTGTTTCTTTTTGTCAAAGTAGCTGGAAGGATTTTAAAATAGATTTGAAAAATAACGAAAACCGAAAAAAACAAAAGCAAAAAACATGTCGCTAGACAGAAATGGATGACAACGCCGTATAATTTATACGACGAAATAATACATTTTGAAATGTATAAAAAATACACTTCAAACATTATTTAATGCACTACGCAGACAAATAACTTTATACATAGATAATGACGGCTGGCCATCCGTAATCGAGGACACCAGGGCGGCTAGCTAATTCCCATTGCAGACGCCTGCTCAGGCACATTTGTGTTTATTTAAAACCCACAGAGCCTACCTGTGGTTTATACTGAAACTATGCTAAGCGGACGTTAGTTACAGTTTCTGGGAGACAGCGCGTTATCTGGCGTGAACAACAGCGTTAACAAAGCCAAGTTGCTCAAACCTTCGGTCTCATGCCTTCTGATTTCAAGTTAGCACAACCATCGAGTGAGCCGTCTACCCAATTTCACTCACAAAACGAAGGACACTTTCCGAAGGTGCCACACCTTGGAATCACCTCCTAACATAAAAAAATCTTCTTCTTCTTCTTCTTCTTCTTCTTCTTCTTCTTCTTCTTCTTCTATGTACCCTGTCCCTTCAGGGCGTAAGCGAACATGGCCTTCCAGGTCTCACTATTCCTGGTAGCTCTTCGCACTTTTCCTCCTGTTACCTCACCCAAACTTCGCTCTATCATCCACCTGCTCAGGCCCTTCAAATATATTATCCGCTGCTTTCCCCTGTCTCTCTTTCCCTCTATCTGACTTGTAAGTATCAAATTCTCCAAGCCTTCTTTTCTCATCACATGTCCCAAGAACTTCAGCTGTCATTTTCTGATGCTCAGTATTAATTTCCTTTCGTTTCCATCCTTTCTAAAACCTCATCATTGCACACATGCTCGATCCATAATATCCGCAGCATCCTTCTGTAGAACCACATTTCAGTTGCTTCAAGTTTTTTCTTCATGTTTGATGATATTTTCCATTCACTGCCATATCGAAGAACAGACATCACAGCAATCCAGTACTCTCTTCATTGTTTCTATCGCCTTTCTTATAAATCGATCATGGTGAGATTCGAACCCGGCTTTCAGGATCAGAAAAGTAATGCTGTAATCACTCGCTCACACCCGCACACACACACACACACACACACACACACACATATATATATATATATATATATATATATATATATATATATATACATGGTATTTATATATATATTTATATATATGGTATTTATAGATATATTTTTACATAGAGCCGCGCGAATGGTAAAGGGCGCGAGGCTGCACGGCTGAACCAGATTGCGACGCCAGGCCGAAAGCAGCCGAGATTTCCTGATGTTTATCGTCACGTTGCTGATACAGAATCTGTCAGTCAGTCAGTTAAGTGCCATACATGATACACGCTTGGGCGATCATGTCTCGAAAGAGACATGACTGACTGGGCAGAAGATTATTCCGCAGTAGGTTGCCATTGCTTTCTGCGGTAGACTGGTTGCCGACCAAGGCTATAGAACCCAATCTGTCCTGTTATTTAACCCTATAACTGGAAGGAATAGACGGACTAATACATTTCCCAAGGGTATTTGCGCGTAAATGAACACAACGGATTTAACTGGAATTCGAACTCGGCTCCCCGGTTTTTCGTTCCGAGTCGATATCCACTGTACCACAACGCACATCCAGAATCTGTAGCACCACAAATTATGGATCGAGGAAAACCTGAATCTGCTCGCGACGCCTGATCACGTAGAACACATTGTACAGATTGATGGTGACGATCCAGCTATCAGCACGCATCAAGTGGCTCTAGCATGTCGTACATATAGTAACCCATGGAGGGTACTTCGAGAGTAGCTAATGTATCAGTATTAATTGCAACGCATACAGGGTCTTTTGCCTTCTGATCACTCACCACGGGAGAAATTTTAACGACGGTTTATTGTACAAACTGCCATTCCGTTGTTTGTTTCTTCAGTCTTGTTTATGGATGAGGCAAATTTTGGAAGAGGTGGAATAACAAATTTACGCAACCAACATTTGTGGGCGGATCGGAGTCCCCATAGTACAATACAGGCTAGACAGTAGCATCATTTTACGATTAATGTGTGAGCTGGAATTGTAATTGAATGTCTGGTGGGACCATATTTTCTTTCGGCATATCTTCGTACAATAAAGTCTTTGGTTTTGAGTTTGAGAATGTAAGACAGTAAAAAAATTGTTAGCAGATGAGAAGTAAATTAAAAAAAATTGAGTGATAGAGGAGTGTGTGTGCGCGCGCACACACACATACAAAATCAATCTAGCACCAATAAATAGTGCATAAATTACTTCTTAACTTAATATAAAAACAACAAAAATGTGAAAATCAGCAGCCAATTGCTGAAACATTCTAACATATGAACATTTGCAAAAAAGTCTGTTTATGAAACTTTGGTTGCAGAATATTACATCAATCAGCTAAATGATAAATTTTATATTTGTGTTAATCCTATAATATATATATATATATATATATATACACACACACACACAGATTTCTGCTAAATATGACTGACTGCAACTAACAGTTCCATGCACATAAGTGCAATCCTCAGGCATTTGGTATATATTATAGAAAATTAAGATATTTATCCACCTGGTTGAGTTCAAGATGGCAAAAAACCGTCGATGATAACGCCAACTAAACTTACCCAGAGGAAGGGTTATTCTAGAAGGCCAAGATGGAAGAAAAGAAACCAAGAAAGAGAGAAAAAAAAAAAACATGGGAATGGCTTTCCTGTCTCTCTCTCACATACACACACTCTCTTCTTTCACTCTGATCAAGAGGAAGCCTATCTAACCTTATCGAAATGTGCAATGAAGTCACTAAAAAAGTTTTATGTGATAATATATAAATTTTTATAGATCAACACTTTTGGGGGAGAATGTAAGACAGTAAAAAAAAAAAAAAAAGGTTTTCATTTGACTACACATGCACAAATATCTATACAGAGTGTATCAAAAATACTTTTACAAACTTTGAGGGCAGGCTCCTCACATAAAAATAAGGACAAAAGTTCATAGAAATATATGTCCATAAATCCTTTATTTTTGAGTTACTAAGTTTAAAGAAATTTATTTTAGATGTTGCCATGTAGATTAGATTTGTCATTCGTGTCCATTTGTGGCTAGTCTGTCTTCAGTGTTTAATGTGCATCATAGTGAGTTAAATGAGAAATGTTCCATTTAACTAATTTAAGACCGAGATCTACTCGTACACCTGACCACAAAAACGCATATTCTACGGGCCGTCAGAGATGATCCATGTATCAGTATGTGTTAAGTGTCCCTAGCCTGTCGTTTATCTCATAGTACTGCATGGAGGTGTAATTCAAGAGCAGCTCCTGTCTCCATATCGTTTGCAGGGTCTGTTGCATTCTGATCAGTCACTACAGGATAATTTTTGCCAATGGTCTTTTGCACAAACTGCCAATCCGTTGTTTGTCTCTTCAGTCTTGTTTACTGATAGGGTAACATTCGGAAGAGATGGAATAAAAAATTTACACAACCAACATTTGTAGGAAGATCGGATTCCTCATTGTACAATACAGGTTAGACACAAGCATGAGTTTATGCTTAATATGTGGGCTGGAATTGTAGGTGACTCTCTGGTAGGTCCATATGTTCTCCCAGCAGGTTTTACTGGAGCTGTCTACAGGTAATTTTTAGAGATTGTACACCTGCTTATACAGAGACCTATGCAGTTGGTACATAATGGGCCTCCTGCACATTTCAGTCACATAAAACATGTAATATATTTATACACAAATAGATGGTATTGCGATGGGATCTCCTTTAGGTCCCCTCTTTTCTAATTATTATATGGCAAATCTAGAAAATAAAATAATTAATGACAACAATAAACCTTCTATATATGTAAGATACATAGATGACATCTTTATTTTAGCTAAGAATATCGATCAAATTAAATATCTTAAAAACAAATTTGAAAGTCACTCCGTCCTCAAATTTACATTAGAACTTAATATTAATAACAAACTCCCATTCCTTGATGTATTCATTGATTCTAGCACACATAAATTAACCCAACAAGCACTAAAGTAAATTCTTTACAAAAAACCAATGTAGTGTACCAATTTACATGCCCATTCAGAGATTGCATCTCTGATACTAATCAAAAACCTAGTACATATATTGGTTTTACTACAACCACGCTCTCCCGTAGACTTACATGTCATCTTTCTGATCAGAGTACTATTAAACAACATTTCTCTGAAAAACATAAACATGTAGGTAATATCAGAGAGATTTTGGTCAACAATACGGTGATCCTTACTCATACACACAGTAAGAGGAACCTGCAGATATTGGAGGCCATGTACATCAAATCTAAACAATAAACACTCAATAAAATCAACTTTAAAACAGGAAATAACATATTACATTGCATTTGACTATATGGTTTTGTTGTCATTTCGCGCTATCCCGCGGTGTGACGTCATAAAACCGCATCGCAAACTTAAGAACTGCGTTTATTATTTTTGGTAACTATTGCCGTTGCCAAGCGGAGTTTTATGTCAACACAAAATAAAATCGTCGGTGATGGTGGATTTTATATTTCAGTTTAAGCAACCTCTCTGAAGATGGCTCATGTGAGCCGAAAGCTTAGAAGAAAATCAATAAATAATTATCCAAATGTTGGAGAATTTTTGTCTTTATTTTCAACTGAAATTAAAGCAAAAATACGACGTTTAGAACGACTCATGATTAAACATAATAGACATTTATTGTCTCTTATATTTAACAGCATATGTTTAGAAAATTACTTGCTGCCTCGATATAATATATATATATATATATATAAATCCAGGTTAAAGAGAACCAAAAATTTTACAATTCCGAGTTCTCCGGCATTTACTTTTTTTTAATTGTAGAGCATAATATAATCATACAATTAAAATTGTTTTTTAATTAAAAAAATCATTGCGACATGGAAAATTCTAGGTTTTAAGATTTGACCTCGTTATTAGAACATTGCCTGATGATAAGATGGAAATCTCGAAACAGAAAATTCTGTGTCGCAATGAATTATTAATTAAAAAACAAATTATATATATATATATATATATGTGTGTGTGTGTATATATATATATATATATATGTGTGTGTGTGTATATATATATATATATATATATATATATGTGTATATATATATATATATATATATATATATATATATATATATATATCCAGTGAATACGGAACGAAGAAAAATTTACAATACAATGTAGTGGATATAAAAAAACATGTACATGTTCTATATAAAAATATATATATATATATATCACAGTAACAGCTTTTAGTAATAATAAAACAGTATTCTGTGTAAACAATAGTTAAAAATTATACTACGTATAATTGAAAATTTATTGCTCAACTCTCGTTGGTATTCGGAATTTAATCCTTATTGCTGCTGTATGAAACATATGTATAATTATTTTTAGTATTATCTATCTATCTATCTATCTATCTATCTATCTATCTATCTATCTATCTATATATATATATATATATATGTGTGTGTGTGTGTGTGTGTGTCTGTGTATAAACTTGGTTATTTCCTACCTAAACAAAAATAATCATAAATGTGTATTGAAAAATCAATAATCAATGAAATTATTTTCTAATTAGAATTTCTTTTGAAATTCACTGCGGACAATAATGTTATTAACTTATCTAAATGTAAGTGATTGATCGATATCAGTTTTCCATTACCTATCTGTCTGCATGTATTCATTATCTATCTATCTATCTATCTATCTATCTATCTATCTATCTATCTATATCTATGTCAGTCTGTTCATATCTATCTATCTATCTATCTATCTATCTATCTATCTATCTATCTATCTATCTATCTATCTATGTCAGTCTGTTCATATCTATCTATCTATCTATCTATCTATCTATCTATCTATCTATGTCAGTCTGTTCATATCTATCTATCTATCTATCTATCTATCTATCTATCTATCTATCTATCTATCTATCTCAGTGTGTTCATTATCATATCTATCTATCTATCTATCTATCTATCTATCTATCTCAGTGTGTTCTATCTATCTATCTATCTATCTATCTATCTATCTATCTATCTATCTCAGTGTGTTCATTATCTATCTATCTATCTATCTATCTATCTATCTATCTATCTATCTATCTCAGTGTGTTCATTATCTATCTATCTATCTATCTATCTATCTATCTATCTATCTATCTATCTATCTATCTGATTTTAAAATAATATAGCATGATACTATAAAATCAGCAGATAACGAAGAAAAAATATACATAGTGTCATGGCGGTATCACCGACAGACTGAATGAACTCTTCCAACCATTAATTATACCACCCCTCACGAGAGGTGAAAGAGAGTAGCGTGATGAGAGCCCCCTCAGAGAGGCCCGAAATCAGCCGAGAGACGGTCTACTAACACTGTTACCTTAGCGACCATTACGAGTCCCATTTCTAAGGCCGAGGGTCGAATCACAGTATTCCACACTAACTCGTATTACCGTTCCTACTAACCAAGTTCCAAGTATTGTATTCTTTCCGTATTTAATATATATTCGTATTTTTCTATTTTGTTGTTGTTGCGTTATTCTTACTGGATATTTAATCGGGTCCACGACAAGTGGCGACGTAAATGAGATTTGAATGAATTCACGCAGAGATATAAAAAACGGAAAAAAATATAAAAAAGAAAACCATCGTCCCATACGATAAGTGGTGACGGGGACATTCAAAACATTTATGCGGAGATAAAATTTTTTTTATCACCAGTCGCAACGACAAGAAGCGACTAGGATATTCAAAAAAATTCTTCTTCCTTTATGTGCCATGTCCTTTCAGGACGTAGGCGATCATGGCTTTGCACATCTCCCTATCCCTGGTGGCTCTTAGAACGCTTTCTCCTGTTACAACGTGCAACCCTCGTTCCGTCATCCACCTGATTAGGTCCTTCAAATATGTTATCAGCTGCTTTCCAGCTTTTTTTGTCTCTTTTTTCCTGTATATGGCCCGTTAGTATCAGGTTCTCCAAGCCCTCCTTCCTCATTGCATGTCCCAGGAACTTTAGTTGTCTCTTCCTGATGCTCAGTATTAATTTCCTTTCCGTTTCCATCCTTTCCAAAACCTCGTCATTGCTCACATGCTCAGTTTATGATATCCGCAGCATCCTTCTGTAGAACCACATTTCAATTGCTTCAAGCTTTTCCTTCATCTTCGAAGATATTGTCCAACATTCACTGCCATATTAAAGAACAGACATCACATAGAAATCAAGTACTTTCCTCTTTGTTTCTAGCGAAATTGTCCTGTTTCTTAATACCTTACTCAAGTTCTGGAATGCTTCCTTCGCCATGCCAATTCGCCTTCGGATCTCTGTGTCGCACTTTCTGTCTTCTGTTAGAACACTTCCCAGGTATTTAAATTTTTGTACCTGCTTGATTTTAGTGTCACTCACTTGTAAAAAAACTCACGTGGAGATAAAAAGAAAAATACGTTTTTGGAATGCAGTCGCCATACGACAAGTGTCGACGACGTTATTGAAAAGAACTCTACGTAGAGACAAACAAAAAAGAAAAGTTTCGTGATTTACAGCAAACGACGAGAATCGGAAAAGAATCCACCCAGAGATAGAAAGGAAATATCTCCCCGCACAACAAGCAACGTCAAGGATATCGTTAATCATAACGAGGTGATCTTATACAAGGACTTTAAGCAAACATTCGCTCTGAAGTCATTTATAACAGGGACTCAAAGATGTAAAATTCTACCTGCAAACAACTATGTAAAAAAAAAAGAAGATTCTAAAAAGAAATTAACGGGAAAAAGCAGAAGAGCTAACAATAATAATTAAAAAAAATCGGCAAATAGAAAAGAAAAATTTGTAAGTAAGCATTTGTTTTTTACAAAATTGATTTATTTTCTTCGTGCCCAAAAGAAGAAATTATTAAATTTTTCTGACCAGCCGGAATATATTGAAAAAAAAAAGTTTTTCTTTTTCCCCTCCTCACAGAAATAAATACGTTAAAAAAATGGAGGATTTTCAAACAGCAATCTTGGAACTGATGAAAAACAATTTGAATTTCAACTAGAGACTAGAAGAAAAACAAGCAGAAATGCAGCTAAGAAATAAAACAAGACAATTGGAATTGCAGGAATTACTACTGAAAGCTAAAAACTAACAAAGGCCAATTACGTTACTGATAAAGATAAATTAAAAAAATGTCCCCCTAGTCTGTGTTACAGATGTGGAGCTCTTCACTGGTATAAAGACTGCACGTATTGATATAAAACCTGTTCAGCATGTGACAGAATGGGATACAAAATTTCTCATTGCAGAACTGGAAAAGGAAACAGAAGTAGGGTAAGAGCTGCCAAAACGGAGCATGAGCACGGAGTGAACATAAGAAAATACGTAGTAGTAGAAATTCTAAACAAAAGAATCAAATTACAGCTAAATTCAGGCTCCGATTTGACTATTATGAGTTTGTAAACATGGAGAAAACTAAACAAGCCCACTATGCTACTTACAGACAAAATCGCAAAATCGGTAACGGCTAAAAGAATAAAATTCGAAGGAGAGGTAATTACTAATGCGTCTCGGAAAAACGAAAGAACTTTAAATGTTCGTTTTAAAAAATACCGAGAATTTTTTCGGTACCGATTGGATTAAAAAAATTCTATTTATGGGACTTACCGATCAATACTTTCTGCCAGAAAGTTGAAAGCGAACCAACAGAAGCAGAAAGACTAAAAGAAAAATTAAAAGAAAAGTTACCCGACGTGTTTTCACCCGGACTTGGTAGATGTAACAAGGTAGCTGCAAGAATAGAACTAAATGAAGACGCACAACCAATATTAAAAAAAGAAACGAAATGTCCCCTTCGCATCAACAGGAAAAATCGACAAGGAACCGGACAGACTCGTTGAAACGGGAATATTATTAAAAGTAGAATTTAGCCAGTGGGCTGCGCCGACCGTCTGCGTTAAGAAGAAATCAGGTGAAATTCGTGTTTGCGCGGATTTTTCAACCGGGCTTAACAATGCAATAAAGGACTACCACTACCCGCTTCCCAGCCCGGAGGAAGTGTTCACAAGATTAAACGGCGGTAAATACTTTTCAAAAATTGATCTAAGCGAGGCCTATTTACAGGTGCCAGTGGATGGGGAGACCTCTAAGCTACTATGCATTTACACACACAAGGGATTGTACAGATTCTGGCTTTGGGAATTAAAGTAGCACCAGCAATTTTCCAACAAATGATGGACAGAATGTTAGCTGGACTAGAATTCGCCATAGTATATCTAGACGACATATTAATAAAGAGCGACAGCAGAGGAACAATATTCGAAACATATACAGGAAATGTTTATGCGAATCCAAAGCTATGGATTCAAAGTGAAAGAACAAAAGTGCGATTTATTTTAAAGAAATTAAATACCTAGAGTATATTATAAACAAGGATGGAAGAAGGCCGTATCCTGAAAGATCTGCAGCAATAAAAGATATGCCCGCCCGCACTGAGAAATATCGCGGAACTACAAAGTATCCTTGGATTGGTAAATTATTACCAGGAATTCATCGCCAATATGCATAAATTATGTGTCCCATTAAATGAATTACCAAAAAAGAGAAACAATGGAATTAGATTCCAATGCCAAGAAGCATTTGAAGAAATTATTAAAACATTAACGTCTAACCTGTTTTTGACACATGCTTCGAGAACACTATTGCCAGCAGAGAAAAAACTATTCACAGATCGATAAAGAGGCTCTAGGGATCATATTTGCTGTAACCAGATTTCACAGATACATTTATGGAAGACATTTCACGCTAACATTTTGTCTATCATTTGTTGTCAGCTACGATTTTCAAGAATTTAAATGCGTCATTAGTCATCGTATTCTGTCTTCTTGGACCCTGTTCATTTATTTTTCTCTCTCGTCAATTTAAATGCAATATCAAAAGTCATCTTCTGTCTTTTTGGAACCTTTTCTATTTATTTTCCTTTCACTTCAGCCACATTTATTTTCACAGTTTCTTTCCGAATTTCCTGTTAAATATGATCTTCGAAATTTAATGCAATGTCAAACGTCATCTTCTGCCATCTTGAATCCTATTCTTTTTGTGTTCCATTCTCTTCAGTTCTTTCTTTGACTCATCGTAACTTTATGCATATTAATGACTTTTTTACTTTTCTTGGGGTGAAATGTTTAAAAATGTCTTGTCTTCTCTGAACACTTCAATATTTCACGGCTTCTGCTCCGATGAACTTAGCTCACTGGTACCCCCTATATATAAATTTACTCGAGCAACAAGATTAGAAACTAGGTCCCACCCTTTTACTGTGAAACCAATAAAATGTAAACGCAAATTCTACTCCAGTAGCTTCTTTTCTCGCACTTCCCACTTGTGGAATTTTCTTCCATTTACTTGCTTCCTCGACAACTACAATCTCCAAGAGTTTAAATATAAAGTCAATAGCCATCTCCTATCTCATTAACTGCATCCTCTCTCTCATGCACTTTTTCAGTCCACTCCACTCTCATAAGTATTCTCATCCTTCTCTTACCACTTCCTGACACTCCCTATAACCTGTCACTCTTTCTCATAACTTTCCTCCTATGTAACCCTCTAAAAAACAGAGGCAGTCAAATGCCTTGCTTGGGGCGATATGATTATAAAAAAAATAAAATTCTATATTATAATGTGGACGTAAAGTGGGGGATCAATTCTACATTACAATCAGTATATAAATCAATCCCCAACTTTATGGCTGCAGTCATCCTTCTCTTGCACAATTCCTGACACCCCTTATATAACCTGTCACTCTTTCTCATAACTATGTAACCCTCTGCAAAACAGTGGCAGTCAAATGCCTTGCTTGGGGCGATATGATATAACCAAAATAAAATTCTATACTATTATAATGTGGATGTAAAGTGGGGGATCAATTCTACATTACAGTCAGTATATAAATCAATCCCCCATTTATGGCTACAGTCATCCTTCTCTTACACAATTCCTGACACACTCTACAACCTGTCACACTTTCTCATAACTTTCTTAATATGTAACCCTCTGAAAAACAGAGGCAGTAAAATGCCTTGCTTGGGGTGATATGATTATATAAAAAAACTGACTTGATCGGAAATTGAACGCGTTTCGTTGATTTTGTTATTTGTGACGCTAACCTTTACACTATGTTAATATGCGGATAAAGGTTCTTATTTTCCGGTTTATATTACTTTTTTTTCCGAAATAAGTTTCGAAAATTTACCTTTTAATTTTCCGCTAATTATTTCGATATTTCCCTCAATTCTAACGTCAGGTCAGGTACGTTCTTGAATCAGGTACATCCTCAGAGTCAGGAAATATGGTAATCATAAAATTCATCTCAACCGATTGAAGGCTTAGTTATTTTCTCGATGTGAGGAGCTAGCGTACACTGGCTAAACAATGCCGATCGGATCACATTCAGTTTTGTATCGCATGAGATTAATTCAGGCAAAACAAGGAGCCGTATTAAACTCTACATTGGGCTTTAAAATCTCTCAAGAATTTGTACGCGTTATATTAAATTTATGGACATTAGTTTCGTCGTATGAGTTAATCAATGATTTCAATTGATTTGACTAAGTTTCTGATACATTAACATCTCGCGATGATCTTATTAGAGACGCTGTCAGCGATTTTAAGTCTTAGGAAAATTTTGAAAGGATTAGGAATAAAAAAGACTGAAAATCTTATTGAACAAGAATTTGTCGATTAAAAATGAGGAAAGGAAAACGAAAGGATAAATAAATATTTAATAACGGATTTTACGTTGTTGATCAAAGCCGGCTCGATGGATTAAATAGGACTTAGGGATATAGCTTTGGATTAAACACACACACACACACACACACACACACACACACACACACACACACACACACACACACACACACACACACACAAAACATTTGCAGAGAGAAAATTTCGAAAAGAAAGAAGAAAAAAGACAGGAGGAAAGTAAGACGGAATTAGAACAAATACTAGCATTTCTTTTATAACTTCTTAATTTTAATTTTTGTTTCCTTCTTCGATGTGCCGTGTCCCTTTAGGACGTTGGCAATCATGACTCTCCACAATTTTCTGTCCTTTGCAACTTTCAAGCAATATAATCTCTTTTTTCTCTCTGCTAAAACTTGTTCTGCCATCCATATATAAAGCTCATTTTTCTTCTTCTTTGTTCCTTTAGGACGTTGGCGATTATAGCTCTCCACATTTTCTGTCTTTTGTATATATGAATAAATTTTGTTTTTATCTCTACTAAACCATCTTACGCCATCCATTTACAAAAGATCATTCTTCTTCTTCTGTGTCCCTTCGTGTCGTTGGCGATCATGGATCTCCCCAATTTCTTTTCAGAAGATTTATTTTTCAATTTAATAATGATATAACTGGTTCGTACGTATGTATTTTCACACATTTAACATTATATAGCTATAGCGTAACATACAAATTAAAAATAAATGAAAACGATTTCTTGAAGTTTCCATTAAGTTCTAAAAGGTTCTGGAAAATTCTAGAAAGCTCTATAAGTCATAGTACTGTTATAATGTGTTTGGGTTTTTATTATAAAAAAAAATCTCAAACCTTTCATCATTTCTTAACAAAGTTTAATATGATACAGGAAATCATTTACTTTACAAAAGTCTTAAACCTAATTTATATATATATATATATATATATATATATATATATATATATGTGTGTGTGTGTGTGTGTGTGTGTGTGTCCTTTGGAAACTAGTTATTTCCGCTTCCTAGGTTTCAACCTTTCGGTATCTTCAGGTGATTTATAATAACTTATAAATCGCCTGAAGTTACCGGTGGGTAAAAACCTAGGTTACGAAAATAACACATTTCCTAATGAAAAATATTCAAAAGCTCTACAATATATATGTTTTGAGCACTTTTTAATACAACTGTCTGCTGGTCTAATTCAATTATGACTAAAAAACTAGTAAACAACAATTACATATATATATATATATATATATATATATATATATATATATATATATATATATATATCTTTGTTGGTGTATTTTCGAAAGGATTTTTTATTCGACATTATTTTTAATAGCATAAACTTTAGTTTTAGTGGGGTACATGTGTTTGATTTTTTTTCTTCAACGGTGAATTTAATGACAACCGGCCAATAATGAGAAGTGAGAAGTCTTACTAGAAACAATCTTTCTTGAGAAGAACTTGACAATCACTCTTGTTATTTTATCACTCAAGCAAGGCAATACTTAAAGCCACACACTGGGTTACTGAGTGGGAAAGAATAAGAGAGCAATAAAAGAACAGGAATTAAGAAATCAGAATATAACGATTGACATTTTATTTTGACCAAATAATACTAAGATCTCGGACAGTTGTTGTTAACTTCACTTTTTGAGGATATACAAAAAACTCAAAAATGTGTATTTACTACAAATAATGATTAAACCAATAATGTTTATGTATATCTGTCTAATCGTACTGATGAGCTGTGATACAGCGAAACAAATCTGTCTGCGGATGACTATTTACACTCTCTCAAACCATGATTGAGCACTTTGGAAGAATTGTAGACTTTGAAAAACAGTAGCTCCTACGCATGGTTCATTCATTAATGAACACTCTCAGCTATTGGGCGTGTATAATGATAATATCAGCGCTAAAAGGTCTGCCTCCTTCTACCGAGCGCCCATAGCTCAGAGGTAGAATCGCCGACTGACGCCAATTCCGTCGGGTTTCAATCCTGGGTAAAAAGCAGTCGGATGTCTAACCGTACTGATGAGCTGTGATACAGCGAAACAGATCTGTCTGCGTCTGACTATATATATATATATATATATATATATATATATATATATATATATTGATTTATTAATATTTTTTTAATGTTTTAATAGGGTTAGACCAGTACACATTTGTATTAAAAAGTGTTCGATACAATTATATTGTAGAACTTTTGAATATTTTAGTCGATCTTTAATAATTTTTAAGTTATAAAAAATCGCCTGAAGACACCACTCACGGTAGAATCCTGGGTAGCGAAATAACTCGTTTAACAATGGAATATATATATATATATATATATATATATATATATATATATATATATATA
>JBBBDQ010001135.1:147500-157500 GCA_037127315.1 Ascarosepion bandense
ATAATTCGTCCCTTCCCTCCAGTTATGGGTTAACTAACTGAGGTCTGCTGTTCATGCGATCTGTGGCAAACTTCTGCACCAAATGTTTGTTATCAGCTGTTCCAAAAAGTGTGGATGGTGTTACACAAGCCTTCATCACTCAAAACTATTCTTTGTGTAGTAGTCTAACTGAGTTAGACACTCATACGTTGAAATTGAGGGAAGATTCAATAATAATAATAATAATAATAATATATATATATATATATATATATATATATATATATATATATATATATATATATATAATGCGCGTTATTACGAATATATGACTACGGACACACAAACGCATACATTCACGCTTATAAATAGACTGCAAACTTACACAATCAATAAAATCAGAAATGAAGAAATATCTTGCTTGCTAAAGAAGGCTTTTTTATTTTAAAATGTTTCCATTTATGAACAAAACTGTATTTCGTTGAATGAAAAAATCGTTATTGCCAGTTAAATAAAAAAAATTGGAAGGAATGAAACAAGAAAAAGAACAAGTCAAAATAAAGAAAATTCAATTCAAAATGGCTGTCATTCAAAAATGATTATTACAGTACAAAATGGCAACGGTACAAAATGTCTGCTACCTGCGTGAAAATAAAATGCTTTGTTTCCCTTAACGACAATATCCTTTCTTTCTTGCTGACATTTTTTTCTTTTATTCAATGTGAATTTTTTTAAACATTTTTTAAATTTTTTATTGCACTTTGCTTTTTTCTATTTCTGGTTTTTAAATAGCTGCGTGAGACAAAGGAAGCCATTTTCTGCTTAGAATACCTACCTAGAAATTTATACATCTTAAAACGAAGAAAACATGAAGAAAAATCGAACGTTAACAAAATAGAAAAAAGCGGTCTTAGCAATATCATTATTGATAGAAATGTCTTTATTTTTATAACTTACTAGCAGTATAGCCCGGCGTTGCTCGGGTGTAATGAAAGCTTTAATCCATGGTCCTGGAGCTCAGACTCTTTGGACGTTGGCACGAAAGACTAAAAAGCAATAGTTGTTTCCAGTTAAAGCGAAACCGTAGACCGAAAGAAAAATGAATGGATGTAAGTCAAATTTTGATTTCCTGGTATCGATATCAAATAAGATTCTTTCGTCGTAAACTGAATTTTGAAGGCTAAATAATTCGTCTGAGGAAATGGTATCATGGCTGAGACTAAGAACTACAATTATACCTACTTAAAGCCAAACCCGAAGCAAAAACTAAAATAAAAGGACTGAAAAAATATAGAAATACAGGCAGATAAACACACACACACACACATACACACACACACACACACACACACACACACACACACACACACACACACACACACACACACACACACACATCTTGCCTTTTATATATATTATCGATTTTCTGCACTATTGTAAGAAATGCAACCTTGAAACTTCTGAATATCGTTTCTTATGTCTTTGTCTATAAGTGTATCAAATTTGATTAAAATCGGACCACTTCTTCTATAACCCGATTTTTTCCATTATAGATTTTCGATATTTATCGGGGTACCTCGACACAAAACCTAGCTAAGAACACTCGCAGACGCTTATAGTACAACTGTGTAAATTTTCAAGGAAATCGGTTCAGCCATTTCGGAGTCTATAGGTAACGGACACACACACACACACACAGACAAAGTTCCATTTATAAATAAGTTTAGACTAGCAGTATAGCCCGGCGTTGCTCGGATGTAATGAAAGCTTTAAAACTAATCCATGGTCCTGGAGCTCAAACCCTTTGGACGTTAGCACGAAAAACTAAAAAGCAATAATTGTTTCCAGTTAAAGCGAAACCATAGACTGAAAGAAAAATGAATGGATTAAGTCAAATTTTCATTTCCTGGTATCGATATAAAAATTTCTGCACTATTGTAAGAACTGGAACCTTGAAGCTTCTGAATATGGTTTCTTATGTCTTTGTCTATGAGTATATCAAATTTGATTAAAATCGGACCACTCCTTCTATAACCCGATTTTTTCGAGTATCGATTTTCGATCTTTATCGGGGGTACCTCGACACAAAACCTAGCTAAGAACACTCGCAGACGCTTATAGTACAACTGTGTAAATTTTCAAAAAAATCGGTTCTGACATTTCGGAGTCACACACAGAGACAAAGTTCCATTTATAAATAAGTTTAGATAGATTAATCAGTTATATAGTGTAACGGCAAATGGCGCATAGAGTTGTCTCTGTGCGCCATATTAAAATCCTAGGTTATTCTGTTTTCATTCCCTTTCACACAAATGCTTCCGAGAAAAAAATATTTCTTACTTTTGTAGAAAGGTTAGAAGATGAATGACTTAGAATTCAAAACAAACCCAAGGGATTGGCTCTGTTATGTTATCTTGCCTAATCTTGTCGCGCGAAATATGAATTCCCTGCAACCCTAAATGCATACAAAACGTCTGAAGCATTGTTCATTGAGTGGAAATCCAATATTTATTTCTGTTATGAGGAAATACACCTATTTCTCAGATAATGGACTCTCCCTCCTATATCAATAAGAATTAACAGGAAGTTCATGGAAGTTCTTTAGAGTTATATGGGAGTTCAGTAGAATAAATAGGTAGTTGATATTAGTCGTCAGTTAGCCGAATACTAAGGAGTCAGCTTTCAGTGGAAGAATACCAAGTTCCTAACATTTTGGGTACGTTAAGTTGGTTAGCAACCGACATAGCACGATTATAACCTTCAGTGCGAAAACTACTCCACAACAATTTCCTAAAATCTTCCTCTGTCACTTGGTGGATATTAATACTATCAAAGAAAAATTCTTAGGAGTAATTATGACCTTTGACCTAAAGTCTTAAAGTCCCTGTAGATAAATTCGGAATAAAGCCTACCACATGAATGCAAGCCGCGTTCATCCTGGTCGGGTTGAGTCAGCTTTCTCCCCGACGGAGAAAGTTTTAATTAAATTTACTCTTCTGAATACGTTTATTAAATCATGTCTAAGACATTCAGTTTCAATTGAGCTGGCTAGATGGAACCGTAAATTCTATGTTAACAGTTTCTTTTCTCGAACTTCTCGCTTGTGAAAATCCTTTCCAGCTCCATGTCCAAGCCACATTCAGGGTTGAGCCGGCTTTCTCCCTCCATGGAGAAAAGTTTCATTGGGATTTATTCAAAGGCAGGGTCCCAAGTCATACCCTGTTATTTAACCCATAACTAGAGGGAAAGGACGGATTAATACCTTACCCAAAGATACTCGTGCGGAAGTTAATGCAGGGTATTCAGCTGGAATTCGAACTCGGCTCACCGATTTCTCTTTCCGAGCCGATATCCACTGCACCGCAACGCACATCCGTCAATAAACGCTTACAGCACCTGGTATTCCCAATCGTTCACCCATCCAAGTACTGACCAGGCTCAACGTTGCTTAACTTCGGTGATCGAACTAGAACCAGTGTATTCAACGTGACATGACCGTAAGCAAAGCCCACCAAAAGATAGCAAAAATACTAAACTAAACAACGTATAATTTTCTTAAGCTTTATCTTTCGCTAGTTTAGCGTGATATGCAAGACAGAGAAAAGCGCTTTATCAAAATGATTCCTGGAATTAAAATATATCTTACCCGATAGACTTAAAACTCATAGAGTTTCCTTACTTTTCTTTTCAGTCGGTATCACCCCATGCAAGGTAGTAAAGCCACTAAGACACAAAAGGATTACTGACTGTGAAAAAATTAGAAACAGAAACATAATAATGAGCGGAATAAAGAAAGAATAATTAGGAAGACAATAGATAGCGATTGGTATTGCATTTAATTTTTCGAATATTAAATTTGGCGGAAAAGCATGGAGTCGGAAGGGATTTTCACAAGCGAGAAGTTCGAAAAAAGAAACTGTTAGCATAGACGGTTCCATCTTGCCAGCTCAATTGTAAAGTGATAAGATCTTGACGCAAGTCTAGTACTGACCTTCGATTAAAAATAGTCGAGGTACCATAGTGATTATCTCCGAAACTGAATGTCTTAGACATGCTTTAATAAATGTATTCAGAAGAGTAAATTTAATTGTTGACATAGGTTTCGCGATGTATTTTTATTAAATGCTAGTATAAAGCGACCAAAAGACACCCATTAAGGTTTGAACCGCTGCTTCATCGTCTAGACATATAAAAATGTTTCTTTCATTTTTGACCGTAGGTAGTGTTTAACTGGAATAGTCTCTTCTTTTGGAAAGTAAATCCCAAGATGTTATGTCGTGAGGAAGAATAAATAACTCAACTACAGGAATAGGTTAATTGTTGTATTCCGTGAAAATAGTATTTACAAAGGTTATTAGTATCCAATACAAGAATAAAGTTTAATCGTCTCAACCGTCGTAAGACGTAGTATGAGCAATGGGTACTTCCGGGGCGTCACCGGAAGTCTACGACTGATTTTCGATCGGCTGCTCGGCACACACTATTTATTTTGCAATAAATACAAAATTGTGGCACAAGGCCAAAGGGGAGGGGGAGAGGTTGGTTCTCGCTTAACTATCCTATACCTAGCTAAACACTTCGGCTGCTCGGCACACTTGTATTTATTTTTGTAAAATTACAAAAAATGTGGCACAAGGCCGAAATTGGGGATGGGGAAGGCTGGTCTTCATCTGTCCTAGTTTAACTTAGCTATTCACTTTCGTTGACCCTGACACACTTACAATAAACCTTACATCATAATACCACATTTTTACTTACCATTCTTACCACGTCCACAATAATACCTCAGCTGCTCTATGTAGTCCTACTTAAGTCCCATATGTACAATTTTCAGTGGAGGGCATGGGCAGAAAATAACAACATTAAAATGTCCCCAATGATTTTATACAATGAATAAACGATATATACAAGAAACTAAATAAAATCATATTAGTAATAAAAGCCCCCCACTACTCTATTATTGTGACAGCAAAGTCAGTTCCCCGGACGAAAAATAATGCGTGGCTTTAGGAATATAATAACTACATTTATCCGCTCAGCAATTACTCACACATTTAAACACAATACTGCTCGGCACACTCCCCTACGTAGATTCCACCATTACTTTACATAGTAATGGAATAGTCCATTATAGCGAATAGGCGCGGGCGTCCCAACACAAGACTTGAAAAATTAAAAAAAAAGATGGATCAAAATACGTTTTCATTATTTTCATTACTTGTGTACAATTTGCTTGTTCCAATAATTTAAACTTTTCTCTAAACTTGTTTTATCGTCGAGTGGTAAAACAATACTCAGATGTTGAAATAATACCTTTATTCGCTAGATACAATATAAATAGTTTGTACTAGATTGCACACAATATGGGTGGTTGAGTTAGCAAGTAATCACGGTTGTTAACGGTAGCCCTCAGCTCATACTAACTGTATTTACTAGCCTTCCCACGCAAGGCCGGATGTGACACATGGTCATTTTAATGTGGGTATTCCCAGCCATATAGCCGGGCCAAAAATATGTCTGTCTATTTTTGCCCAGTCGTGGTTCTACCCTTCGGCGGAACCACGACTGGGTTATTGCTCTCTGCTCGGAAGCAGAGAGCTGACAGTGTTATAGTTGAAGAGTCTCAGCAACTCCTGCCTAGTTCAACCGACTCACTCTTTATATATAAGTGAACCCGGTCACGTGATCGAGCCACTTCACAACAAAACTCTAATCCCCAAACCCTTCTCGGTGCTTTTTGTAATATCTTTTTACCTCTGTGTTTATAATTTTTTTATTATTGCTTTTTTTCTGTTTACCCAATACAAGGCAAAAGAGCCACTTAAAGCAGAAGGGTTACTTTGTGTATTTGTATTAGCGTAAGAAAGGACAAGAAATGAAGTTAACTGCTAATTCTGGACTTGAATAGGTCAAGATTTAATCAGTGAACAGCATTTCAGAGATCAGGTGAAGACAATAGAAGCATAGAGTTGAAGTAGACTTAAAAAGAAACCCCGGAAACTCAGTGCTTAACGGGAAACAAAGCATAACTCTCTACTCCTGTTCAAAAGGAAGGGCCGTGAACAGGACGATAGGTAAACCTTTCTTCTCCTGTTGGGAGAGGAGAAAAATAAATAATTAGATAAAAAAGATCAGCTTCCAGGCAGAGAGGTTCGGAGTATAGAGTTGAAGTAGACTTTAAAAGGGACCGGAAACCCAATACTAAAGAGGAAACAAAGGGATAAACATTTTTCAACAGATTTTGGTCATATGACTGCTGGGTTCCTCTTAATAAAAACCGGCAAATTCTGTCTGTCCGTGTGTCTGAAACCTCTCTAAAACGGACCACACTTGCTCTCTATAGACACATTATGCCTTTTTGGTATCCGTATGATCTTGGGATTGAAAATCTGGCCTTCATTCTGTACTTGAACATCCAATATTGAGATTTGTGTCCTGATGAGAAAGGAACAGTTCAAAATTCAAATAAAAAAAAAACTGAAAACAAAATAGTGATTTTAAAAGTTTTTAATTTATATTGAGTTAAAAACAAAAATGTTAATTTAAAATTTTTGTTTTAAATTCATTTTAAAAAAAACTGCGAATTGACGAAATCTATTTTATTTTTTACAAAATGTCAAAGAATCAGATTGAAAGTGAAAAATTCTGTGACGTGAGGTTTTAAAATTCGTCAGAGTTTGTGATTTGAAAAACTCAACTTAATTGGAGCTCCACAGAGTTTGGGATTTGAAAGATTCAATTCTCAGACTGAATTAAAGTTTAGGCTCAAGTCTGATTTTCGGCCCAAATCTGTATTTTGGCCGGAATCGGAGTTATACGACCGGATCAAATTTATATTGAAGTTTTCTTAAGTTCTGTGTGAATAAAGGAATTCAAAGATATTTCTTCAAAATTAATATTGATTCTTTCTAAGCTAGACCATAAGTCATTTTAGTTTTGGGTCAGAAGCCCAATTAGCCCTCCATGCGGCTTTGAAGTTAGTTTAGAAATTAATTAGAAATGTCTCAAATGGTACAAAATTGACATTAAGTTTATCTGAAGCTGGTTGACACAAACCCATGACACACGTATGTCTGAAGAAGCTGGTGGATACTTCTTATTTAGGTCGCTGGAACAAAAGTAGGCCCTTAAAGAGAAATGGTTTATATATATATACCATTTCTCTTTAAGGGCCTACTTTTGTTCCAAATAGTTGGAAACAATTAAAATTTCTACGGGGCATAAAGTGGGGGATCATTTTCTATTGTTATAAAGTAATAAAAAAAATCCTCTAGCTACGAGTCAAATAACAGGACAGACTGGGTTCTATAGCCTTGGCTGGCAACCAGTCTACCACAGAAAGCAATGACAACCTACTGTGAACGTTTTGTTTAAAGTCTATATTTATTGTTGTTGTTATTATACATGTCATGATACATTAAGTGCCATTAATTATGGACAATTTTATGAATCATATTGACTCGGAAAGACAAATCGGCGTGCCGAGTTCGAATTCCAGTTGAATTCCTTGCATTCACTTACGCACAAATACCCTTGGGAAAGGTACTAATCCGTTTCTTCACTCCAGTTATGCGTTAAATAATAGAACAGACTGGGTTCTATAGCCTTGGTCGGCAACCAGTCTACCGCAGACAGCAACAGCAACCTACTGCGGGATAATCTTTTGTGTATCATGTATGGCACTTAACTGCCTGACTGAATATAATAGTTGAAAAAAATTAAAAATTATACGGGGCATAAAGTGGGGGATCATTTTTCTATTGTTATAAAGTAATAAATTGATCACCCATTAATTACTACTTAATAATATAATGCATCTCTTCCTCCTCTAACTACGAGTCAAATAATAGGACAGATTGGGTTCTATAGCCTTGGCTGGCAACCAGTATACCACAGAAAGCAATGGCAATCTACCTAGTCATTCATGTCTCGAAAGAGACATGATCGCCCAAAGCGTGTAAATGAGTCTTGTCTATGATATCACAGATTATATCAATAACTGGTAAGGATTATAATGCAGGTGTAGTAAGATGACAAATAAAAAAAACAACAACATGTAAGCAATGACAAAAAATCCAATCAGTGAATTTCAATCTGGATCGATAGGTTACGAAACGAACTTAAACAAGGAGTTAGAAGAAAAGGCGTCAGGATATTGCCAGAAAGATCAGGAAATTTAAGAATATGAAAGTAATAATGATGCTATTATTGCCAGGAAATCCCCGTAGAGGAAAGTAGAAGAAATAGGAATGGAACAAAAATCTATCAAATATGGTGACTTTAGCAACAAAGAATGGTAAAAAAATAATATGATGGCAACATGTCGACACTGGAAGCGTGGAGAAGTAAGCTATCGTACTAGATCAGAATTTTTGAGAAGACCAACCCAGTCCTGACGAGGCGTCTTGAATTTGTGGAATAATAATAATAATAATAATAATAATAATAATAATAATAATATGGCCAATATCCAGTACGTGCCAATAAATCCAATGTTGACAAAGTTAATACTCATCGATGGTTACGTGCATCTGGATTAAAGTCTGAAACTGAAGGATTTATACTTGCAGCACAAGACCAAAGTCTTTTCACGAGAAACTTTCAGGCAAATATTATGCATAATAATATGGATCCAAAATGCAGGTTTTGTGATAAACACCAAGAAACAATAGACCATCTAATCTCAGGCTGTTCTGTGCTTGCCCCAAACGAATATAAAAATCGCCACGATAGAGTTGGGCAATATTTACATTGGACAATGTGCAAACATTATGGAAAAACTGTAAACAAACACTGGTATGAACATCATCCAGCACCGGTTACAGAAATAGAAGATGTAACCATTCTATGGGATTACACCATCTACACAGACAGAAAAATTGAAGCAAACAGGCCAGACATTATTGTTAAAAACCAGAAGGAGAAAACTTGTCTATTAATTGATATGGCTTGTCCAGCGGATTGTAACATAGCAATCAAGGAAATTGAAAAACTGTCAAAATATAAAGACCTGGAAATTGAAATAGAAAAAATGTGGAAATTGAAAACAAGAGTTGTGCCAGTGATAGTAGGTGCACTTGGAATGATAAAAAAAATGGAACTAAACAACACATTGAAAGAATCCCTGGAAACCCCAGCTTAAGAGATATACAAAAATTGTCTTATTAAGTACAGCCCACACACTAAGGAAAACTTTATCTATGTAATGCTAGGGATGATAGGGAAGATAGAAAAACATGAAATGGAGCCATAACAACACGCCACGACCTGCCTTAGGTCTCCCCGCAGACTTGGTTGGTAGTGAGACCAAAGCAGAAATCGAAATATGATGAAAAATGACACAACAATAATAATAATAATAATAATAATAATAATAATAATAATAATAATTTCAGTCTGAAGGTTTTATTCTTGTAGCGCAAGACCAAAGTCTTCTCACTGGGAACTTTCAGTCAAATATTATACATAATAATGTGGATCCAAAATGCAGATTCTGTGATAAATACCAAGAAACAATAGACCATCTAATCTCAGGATGTTCTCTACTTGCCCCAAATGAATATAAAAATTGTCACGATAGAGTGGGGCAATATTTACATTGGACAATGTGCAAACACTATAGAAAATATGTAAACAAACACTGGTATGAACATCACCCAGCACCGGTTACAGAAATAGAAGATGTCACCATTATGGGATTACACCATCTATATAGAGAGAAAAGTTGAAGCAAATAGGCCGGACATTATTATTAAAAACCAGAAAGAAAAAATTTGCCTATTAATTGATAGGGCTTGTCCAGCGGATTGCAACATAGCAACTAAGGAATTCGAAAAACTGTCAAAATATAAAGACCTGGAAATTGAAATAGAAAAAAAATATGAAAATTGAAAACAAATATCGTACCAGTGATAGTGGGTGCACTTGGAATGATAAAAAATGGAACAAAAACACATGGAAAGAATCCCCGGAAACCCCAGCTTAAGAGATATGCAAAAAAAATGTTTTGTTAAGTTCAGCC
>JBBBDQ010001135.1:162500-295000 GCA_037127315.1 Ascarosepion bandense
TATATATATATTATATATATATTATATCATATATTATTATTATATATATATTATATTATACACACACATATATATATATATATATATATATATATATATATATAATATATATATATATTATAAGAAAGTGAAAGAACAGATAGTTAAAACCCAATCTACAAAAAATTTTCCTCGCTCATTCAAAAAACAAAACATATATTATAAAAAGGTGAAAGAACAGATAGATTGATAGTTTAAAATAAATTCTGAAAATGATTTATTTAGAAAATATTCGATGAATTCATGAATTAGAAACAGAAGGGGTAGTAGAAGAGGGGGGTACGGAGAGAGATATTCTTGTAGGTGTATCAACATTGTTCAATCAAAAATGAGAATTAGTTAAACATAGAGTTGAATATATTAATTGCGAAAAGAAACAGAATTGCCTGGTGTGAAGTCATCTAACTTTTTAATTTTGTCTGGGTAAGATATATTGTGGGACACTATATTATTCCTTAGAAACATGAACGTTTTTGGATAGTGATATAATGCTTTTAAAAAACCATTGTAATAAAAAATTACAATATATATAAACGCACACTCGTATATATAAATATATACACACCAATATATAAACATATATAAACACACATACACACACATATATATGTATATATACACTCATAGATATATATATGCGCACTCATATATACATTCATATATGCATATTTACATATATTTTCTAGACATATTCTATTAAATATAAGAGACAATGAATGTCTATTATGTTTAATCATGAGCCGTTCTAAACGTCGTATTTTTGCTTTAATTTCAGTTGAAAATAAAGACAAAAATTCTCCAACATTTGGATAATTATTTATTGGTTTTCTTCTAAGCTTTCGGCTCACATGAGCCATCTTCAGAGAGGTAGTTTAAACTGAAATATTATAAAATCCACCATCACCGACGATTTTATTTTGTGTTGACATAAAACTCCGCTTGGCAACGGCAATAGTTACCAAAAATAATAAACGCAGTTCTTGAGTTTGCGATGCGGTTTTATGAAGTCACACCGCGGGATCTATATATGAGTGTGTATACATATATGTATACACACTCATATATAGATACACATATATATATACACTCACATATATATACATACATGCTCATATATATACACAACTCATATATCTATATTTATATGTACACACGCTCATATATATATATATGTATACACACTCAAATGTACACACGCTCATAGATATTATATATATTTATACACACTCAAATATACACACATGCACTCGTATATATATATATACAGACACAAACTCGTATACTCATATATATATATATACACTCATATATATATATATATACACCCATATATATATACGTACTCTCATATATATATACACACACATACACTCATAGATCCATATACACACACACTTATATATATATATATATATATATATATATATATATATATACACAAACATATACGACAGTCAAATCTATCTATCTATCTATCTATCTATCTATCTATCTATCTATCTATCTTAGTCTGTTCATATCTATCTATCTATCTATCTATCTATCTATCTATCTATCTATCTATCTATCTATCTATTAAACATGCAAGTTTATTTTTTTGATGATCTGATATTTCAGTTCATCAAAAAAACAACAAAAAAACATTATCCTAGTAAAAAAAATCTAAATTTTTATCAGTCTATCCGCCATTCGCACAGGTTTTCTCGGAAATTCGAGAATTGAATTCTACTGACTGGCATTTTCATCTTTGGTTTGTTAATGTTTTACTCCCTGGATGATAAAAGAACTGGTGGGATTTGAGGTTGGGGGAATCTGATGAGGCCTTGACACCACAGTTGATTTGGTCATGTTTACCCAATCTCAGAGTTTTGGATTACTTCGCCAATTTTATCTGTTACAAAAAAAAAAAAAAAAAAAAAAAATTGGAGGTTTTTGCTTTATTCATTGAATTTTATTTTGCTGATAGCCGTGATGGTCGATGAGTTGGAAGCTGGTTTAACTCCTTATATAAAGTTAGTCATATCTTTTTTATCTTTTTAAATTCATTTTTTTTCTTCAGATACTTACAGTACTTTCTTATTTTAAGTTCTGGAAACTCTTTCATTTTACCCTTTTCTTCATAGTTATTTCTTGATGTTACTGCATTTTTTCTTCTTTTCGTTTGTCAGGTTTTTATTTTTTCTTCTTCTTTTTCTTCTTCTTTTTCTTCTTTTTCTTCTTGTTCTTGTATTATTGTTCTTGTTCTTGTTTTTCTTTTTCTTTATCTTCTTTTTTTCCTTTTCTTCTTTTTCTGCTTCTTTTTCTTCTTTTTCATCTTCTTTTTCTTCTTGTTCTTGTTTTTTCTTTTTCTTTCTCTTTTTTCTTGTTCTTGTTCTTTTTTTTTTCGTCTTGTTCTTGTTCTTCTTGTTGTTCTTGTTCTTCCTTTATGTTATTCTTATCCACCCTGTACCCGCTTCTTCTTTCTTCGAAGTTTTATCTTTTTGATTCCTTTTTTTCTCTCTTTTTCTCTTTTTCATTCCCTTCTTTCTTTTTTTCGTATCCTTGAATTTTCCTTCGCTCTTTTTCTCTTTTTGATTCCTTCCCTTCTTTCTTTTCCTCTCCTTGATTCTTTCTTTCTCTCTTTTCGTCTCCTTGATTCTTTCTTTCTCTCTTTTCGTCTCCTTGATTCTTTCTTTCTCTCTTTTCGTCTCCTTGATTCCTTTCTTTCTCTCTTTTCCTCCCCTTGATTCCTTTCCTTCTTTCATTTTCTCTCCTTGATTCTTTCTTTCTCTCTTTTTCTCCATTTTATTCCTTTCTTTCTTTTTTTTTTCGTCTCTTTGATTTTTTTGTTCTCTCTTTTCCTCCCCTTGATTCCTTTCCTTCTCTCTTTTCCTCTCTGTGATTCTTTCTTCTTCTCTTTTCGTCTCCTTGATTTTTCGTTCTCTCTTTTTCTCTTTTTGATTCCTTCTTTTCTCTCTTTTTCTCTTTTTTATTCTTTTCTTTCCTTGTTTTTCGTCTCCTTGATTTTTCCTTCTCTTTTTTCTCTTTTTGATTCCTTTCCTTCTTTCTTTCTCTCTTTTTCTCTTTCTTGAATCTTGACAATCTTCTCATAGATGTAGAAGACGCGTCAAAAAGGGGGTTCAAGAGACTGATGCTGAGAATACCACTGACCGAAAATGTGAGCCATCAAAGAGTTTTAGAGAGCTTGAAATCAGGAACATCTTTTATAATTAACTTCAAGTTTTTTTTAAAAATCATATCACCCCGAGCAAGGCGGTAACCCCACTGAAGCGCAAGGGGCTACGGAATAGTGAAAAGATTGGAAAAGAGAAAGCCGGAAACCACATCCTAAACAGGGAACAAGGGATGAGCTTCTACACCTGTTCAATAGACGTGGGTGGAGTGTGAACCGGGCGATAGTTTAGTCTATCTACTCCAATTGAAGAAAAGAAAAAATAAATAAATAAAAGAGTGAAAAGATTGGAAAAGAGAAAGCCGGAAACCACACCCTAAGCAGGAAACAAGGGATGAGCCTCTTCACCTGTTTAATAGACGTGGGTGGAGTGTGAACTGGGCGATAGTTTAGTCTATCTACTCCAATGTTAGGGACAATTTAAATTTCTAGGACATGTAATACAGAAAGCGGGCTTAGAAAATTTGATACTCTCAGGACAGATTGAAGGCAAGAGGCACAGAGGAAAATAATGCATAACTTACCAAGCGAACTTGGGTAAAATATATGGTAAAACGGATTTAGATTTTAAAACAGAAAGGTATGATTTATTATGATTTATTAATGATTTAAAACAGAAAGGTATGATTTATTATGATTTATTAATGATTTAAAACAGAAAGGTATGATTTATTATGATTTAAAACAGAAAGGTATGATTTATTATGATTTATTAATGATTTAAAACAGAAAGGTATGATTTATTATGATTTATTATGATTTAAAACAGAAAGGTATGATTTATTATGATTTATTAATGATTTAAAACAGAAAGGTATGATTTATTATGATTTATTATGATTTAAAACAGAAAGGTATGATTTATTATGATTTATTAATGATTTAAAACAGAAAGGTATGATTTATTATGATTTATTATGATTTAAAACAGAAAGGTATGATTTATTATGATTTAAAACAGAAAGGTATGATTTATTATGATTTATTAATGATTTAAAACAGAAAGGTATGATTTATTAAGAGCTTTCATTCGACAGAAAATACTGGGGAGCCATGATCGCTTATGTCCTTAAGAAACAAGGCATATAGAAGAAAAATATCACAAAGAAAAATATTCTTCAGTTCATTTACATAATGTTTTTTCTTTGCATCATAATGACGCCTACGAACCTCCCGTGTCTCATAATGTGTTTACATTTCAAACCTCTAACACTCTGATTTCATGCTCGACCTTTAAGCCATACCTGAAAAATATAACATTAGATTCTTGTTCCGTTTTCTGCTGACATTTTCTTCAATTAAGCACATTTTCTTTCAAAACCTATTCGCGTTTGTCTTTTATTTCTATTTTTCGAAAAATGTTCACTTCATGGCGCCATAGTTAAATAAAACAGAGAGTAACATACGGACATGAAATAAATGATAAAATTTTTGCGTTTCCTGAGCGACCCAAATTTTGTATCGTCTGTTTGTTTTAACTTGCAGATGACAAATATTGATTGAAGGGAAATAGTTCTTTTACAGCCACGACTTTGTAATCTAATTTCTATTTGCATTTAGAATCTTTTCCCAGTGTCGGCTGCGTCAACCAAGTACACCATATAATCCATCGTTTTCTTTTCTTCTTCATTTTCACTTGTTTTTCTTCTTCACTGTACGGGTTTTATTTTTTATTTTTCTTCTTAATTTCTTTCTCAAATTATTCGTGTTTTCTGTTTTATTTCCTTTACGACTTTACCCAATAATTTGTCACCGTTATTTTCTTTCTCGGACAGAATAAAACACCTGCTTCAAAGATGTCTTCCCGGCCGATATTCAATCATATTAATTTCTATGGCGGCCTATATTACTTATATAGCAAATACATTATTCTGTCTTATGATAGTTCAAGTAAAGGGATCCATACAAATGATTGGTTCAATTCAGAGAAGGTTGATAATAAGGGTAACAGCTTCTGGTTGCCATTGCCTGTCATGGTAAGTTGTCTGCTATCTACTTTCACCTGCTATATATTATATGTTATACGAGCGACACGGTTTTCACCCAAAGGTTTGGTGATAGAACGGCGCCTCGGAAAGACATATAGACAATACTGTAGTGATACTTGGTAAATTGGTCTTGTGTCAAACACGTCCGAAGTCCCCACAATTTAAATTTCAGAAGGTTGAAGGTTGTTTGTTGAAGTGTGAAAGGATAAAATATTTTGTGTGTACATTAAAGTAAAGATTTATTTACATAATGACAAAAGTGTAAGAAGAAAAATATAAGTGAAATTTTGTTAACTGAACATTATAATAGATTTGAGAAAAGAAAAAATGTTAATTGAGAAAATGCATGTAGTTTGTAGTTAAAATTGTTCGTAGAAAAATGTAGGTATTAAAAATGTCCGCAGAAGTTTAGAGCCTATGGTTGTGTAGTAGCGGAATGTAAAGGCTTTGTTCCGTCTTTTTTTTAGTAGGTCGCGACAGGTTGAGAGAAGGAGAAGGCAAAACAAATAAAGAAGTTGTACTTAACGCGTCCATTTTGTTATTGTTGTTGTTCTGCTTAGCGGCGTGGTGTGAAAATGAAGCAAAGGGCGTTTAGAAGAAGAGGTCCAGTGAAACTGTGGCGTGCCCTACGTCCGGGTTGGCGTGGAGTGAAAAAGAAGAAAAGAAAGTTGGTAGTGAGGGCAAGTCAGCTTAAAGTTTCTTCTTTACATGATGAGATGCTGTCAGCTACTGCATCTATCTGACTGACTTTTTGACAGATTAGCGTCGTGGTTTAAATACTTAAACTTCTCATGGTATCGGCTCCAGCGAGCCTTTTTACAACTAGATGTGAAAATACGTCATATATGAATTTGCTGTTTTTAATCCAATCAGGATTTCAAATTTGCTTTTTGCACTGAGTTGTGAATTTTTCTTAGTTGGGTTTTTCAAAAGGCGTTTGAATCCACAATTTTCCCAAATGATTTTAGTCGTTTGAATCCGATTTTGAGGTTGTGCAATTTATTTTTTTAGTTGGTTGATGGATTATAAAGAATTTGTATTCTATAATACTCACCATTTTTTTTATTTAGCAGTAAATAATAAGATAAAAAACAAATAGGAAGGGTTTACCAATCTGACACGTTTCACTTTTATTAAAGCTTCGTCAAAGAATTAAATATGGAAAAAAATAAGAAAGAAATTCTAGTATGGTTTTTAAATTTGTTTTGCTTGATTTTTATTGGTTAACTAGCAGTATAGCCCGGCGTTACTCGGATGTAATGAAAGTTTTAAAACTAATCCATGGTCCTGGAGCTCAGACTCAGAATAAAAAATATTTGAAGTAATAAAATAATTGCGATAATTTAACAATCGCACCTAGTATATATAATTGCGACAATCTACCAATCGCATATATAGCGATATATAGCAGTATAGCCCGCCGTTGCTCGGGTGTAATGGAAGTTTTAAAACTAATCCATGGTCCTGGAGCTCAGACTCAGCCTAAAGAATATTTGTGTGAAGTTTGGTGAGAATCGGATAAAAATTGTGGATTTGTATAAAGGACATACAGACAGATAAACAGACACACACACAAACATCTTGACTTTTATATATATATTATCGATTTTCTGCACTATTGTAAGAACTGGAACCTTGAAACTTCTGAATATCGTTTCTTATGTCTTTGTCTATGAGTGTATGAAATTTGATTAAAATCTGACCACTCATTCTGTAACCCGATTTTTTCGATTATCGATTTTCGATATTTATCGGGGGTACCTCGACACAAAGCCTAGCTAAGAACACTCGCAGATGCTTATAGTACAACTGTGTAAATTTTCAATAAAATCCGTTCAGCCGTTTCGGAGTCTATAGGTAACGGACACACACACACACACACACACACACACACACACACACACACACACACACACAGAAACAAAGTTCCATTTATAAATAAGTTTAGATAATGTTTCCCGTGCATTCGACTTATTAAACAAGTTACTATCTATAATTTGTGGAGTTTTGAATTCAAGGAGAGACAATTTATCTATTCGGAATTACAGATTAGGATCTTTGTTCTAAGAATTTCAAAAAGTCGATTTTTCTATTGATATTATTTTAACGGCTTTCATTCTTCGAGTAAGCCACTATAGATATCAAAGCGTTAAGATAGAAATTTCAAAGCATTATTCATTGAAAATAGAAAATGGACAACAAAACAAATACGAACGAAAAAAATCGAAATAGCAGACAGCAAGTTTGCACTTTCGTACTCGAAAAAAAGGAGACAATTTTCCCTTGACACCGCTATCGTTTTAACTACCTTCACCCCTCGTTAATGTTAATTGTTTTCAAAACTGATGATTAGAATTGTAATAAAACCTAAACATGAAAGTAGATTTCTACATTTTCTTTGTTATTAAGTATTAAAAAAATTATTGGATTATTTATTAATTTATTAATAATTAATTAATTTATTAATAATTAATTTATTAATAATTTATTAATTTATTAATTGGCAAACTATTGGTTATTTTGCCAATTGATTCAAAATCCTAAATAATACAGATCCCCTTTCTGTTTGTTCACATATTTTAATAATTTAGCAAATTTATTGGTAAATTATAAATATTGCATTGTATTAATTTTAATGTTATTAGAATGTTGTAAATTAAGCACCTTCAGTCATTTTCAATATCTAAATTTTAAACTGAATTTCTAAAAATGAAAAAATTTTCTTGAAATTTTAATTGAAAGCTAACTGATTAAATTTACTATTTCCAGTAAGCAAAATACTCTGGTGTATTTCAAACAAAAATTATATTGATTGGAATATAAAAATTCAAAATTTTCAAAAAATTTTGAATTTTACCGCCATTTCTGAGCGATCGACACATTTGTAAACAAAAGTTAATTCTCGGTTAATGTCAGTTGTTTTATATTCGTTTCCACAGTCTCAGCTGAATGCTCTTTTTTAAAAATTATGTTTACTTTAAATTAGATACGTCGAACCAGCTACTGAGATCTGCAAGAACTCTCTTTTAACTGTAAACCAATTTACATCTCTAGGTTTTGTTTTAAATCGTTTCACCCCAAGAAAGGTGGTAATGTCACTAGTAGGCAGGGGGTTACAGAGAGTATATATGAAAGAGAAGACTGAGAATAGGGAGAATTGAGGAAAGGACAAAAGACAAACGGTATTCAAGAAAACAAAAGAAGGAAACTGAGGTTGCATTTAAATTTATGTAATAATTTTACTCCAAGCAAGGTAGGAATGCCACTAGTAAGCAGCAGGTTACATGGAGTGAAAGTGAATGAGAATACTGAATAAAGGGAGGATTGAGGAAAGGACAAAAGATGAACGGGATCGAAGAAGATAGAAGATGGCGATTGACATTGTAGTTATCAAAGATACAAGTGAACGAGAATGGGGGTCGAGGAAAGGACAAAAGATGAACGGGATTCAAGAAAATAGCATTTAGTTTTTGAAGATTGTTGTTATGAGGGAAGGAAGAAAATGGATGGGACTCACACAATTGGGAAGTGCGAAAAAAAAATTGTTGAAGTAGAAGTGTCGTTACATTTAGCTATTTCAACAGTAAAATTGTGGGACCTAGATACCAATACAGTATACACGTTTAGGCGATCGTATTTCTTCCGATCGATAACTAAGCAGAAGATTTTCCCGCAGTAGGTTGCCATTTCTTTCTACGGTAGACTGGTTACAACCAAAGGCTAGAGAACCTAATCTGTTTTGCTATTTAACCCATATCTGAAGAAAAAAGATATGGACTAGTACTTACTCAAGGGTATTTGCGCGTAAGTGAATGCAACGAATTCGAATGGAATTCGAACTCGGCTCTCTGATTTGCTATTCCGAGCCGATATTCCGGTGCTTAAGACACATATTGTCGGGGCACCAGGGAAAAATATCACCAGATCTTCTTCTTCTATGTGGCCTATCCTTTCAGGACGTAGGCGATCATGGCTTTCCACGTCTCCCTATCCCTGGTGTCTCTTAGCACGCCTTCCCCTGTTACACCATGCAACCCCCATTCTGTCATCCACTAGCTCAAGCCCATAAAGCTAGAATATAAATATGGAAAGTAGCATGGCCACAAAATAAGGGGTCAGTTTATATATTGATTATAATATAGAATTGATCCCCCATTTTATACCCACATTATAATTTCTTATAAACATTTGGCATATATGTTCTTCTATATGCCCTTTTCTTTCAGGACGTAGGCGATCATGGCTTTCCACGTCTTCCTATCCCTGTAAACCCTGTTTATAAAAAAATTCTACACTATTGTAATGTGGATATAAATTGGGGGATCAATTCTACATTACAATCAATATATAAACTGATCCCTCACTTTATAGCCACAGTCATCCTTCTCTTACCCACTTCCTGACACCCCCTATATAACATGTCAAATGGAAGAAAAAAAAACTGGTCGTAAATAGAAGAAAAAAAATGAAGGACTGATTGAAAATAGAAGAAAAAAAAATAAAAAGGAAGATTGGCGAAAAATGGAAGAAAAAAGACAAAGAAAGATTCGCTGAAAATGTGTGTGTGTGTGGGGGGGAAGATTGACAGAAATTAAAGAAAAAGAAAAAAAAGAAAGACTGGTAAGAAATTGAAGAAAGATGGAAGAAAGTAGACTGGCTGAAAATGGGCGACAAAAGCGAAAAAAAAAGAAAAGAAAAAGAAAACTCACTTAAAATGGAAGAAAAAAAGAGAAAACGAAAGAGTGGCTAAAAATAGAAAAAAAAAACACAAAGACAAATTGGCTAAAAATGAGAGAGTAAGAAAAATAAAGACTGGCTGAAAATATAAGTAAAAAAGAAACAGAAAGATTGGCCGGAAATGGAAAAAAGAGAAGAAGAAAAACTCACTGAAAATGAAAGAAAAAAGAGAAAAATGAATGAACAAACGAAAAAAAGGACTGACTAAAAATGGAAGAAAAGAAAAAAAAGAAACAGAAAAACTGACTATGACAAGAAAAAAAAGAGAGAAAAAAGAAACACTGGTTAATTAAAAAACAACAAAAAAAAAGAACTAAAGTGACTGAAAATGAAAAAAGAGAAAAAGAAACACTGGTAAAAAATTAAAGAAAGAAAGAAGAAAGTAGACTGACTGAAAATGGACGACAAAAGTAAAAAAGAGATGTCGGCTAAACTGGAAGAAAGAAGAAAAAGAAAGACTGGTTGAAAATGGTAAAAAAATAAACAAAAAAAAATAACAAATAGAAAAGGAAAATAAGAAATGAACAAAACAGAACTAAAAAAAAAAATATAAAAAAAGAAAAAACTTTAATGACCGAATAAATAAATTTGCTAGCGATGCAAAAAATGAATTGAAATCCAAAAGTAAAAAATTAATTATAGCACCCTCGAAAAAAAAAAAAAAAAAAAAAAAAAGATACGGAAAAGAAAAGAAAAATCAACTTTTATCCTTACCCGAAAAAATAAAAAGTACCTTAAAAAAAATTTCAGCTGAAATAAGAAAATGGAGAGAAAAACGCAAAAAAATTAATGAGATTAAAAAATACCAGATTTGTAATTCAAGCTTTTTAGACAAACGGAAAAAATAAGCAATCATAATTTTTAATTTAATTTTGAAGCTATGTCGAACTACACCTTTCTAAAAACGCAGGTGGAAGGCAAATTAACAATTAAAATATCATAAAATGATTAAATTTTGCACTAAAATAAAATAAAAAAGACATTGGCTCTTCAAATCGAATAAAATAAGTCAGGCTGTAAGAAACGCACTGTTTCTTCATACTGTGAATAATATATATATATATATATATATATATATATATATATATATATATATATCTTTAGTTTTAGACGCGCTGTAACTGCATCTCGGGGAAAATGACTTCTATAAAATTGAAACGTTTTCAGTAGAAATTTGATGAGTTTTCTTCCGCGTTCAAGGTCAACTTTTTCTAATAAATATTATTTAAAAATATCATTACATAATATTCGGGAGATTTTGAAATGTTCAGAATTGTGGTATTAATAAATGATATAATGCAATTTTTAGTTCGAACTCGTAATCAGTCGAGCCTGAAATTCAAGTTTTTCCGCATCGCCTCACAGATTAATTCATAGCATTTATTTCTATGTGTATGCTCTCTTCCCCACTCCCCCTCTCTCTGTATATATATATATATACACTACTGCCACATCTGGTCGGGTGCCCCTTCTATTCTCCTCGGGGTCCTTGACAAAATACAGCGAAGAATCTGTAATGTGATTGATACCGACTTGGCCGACCGCCTGCAGTGTCTCTCTCACCGGCGTGACGTGGCTTCCCTGTGCCTCTTCTATAAATACTTTCATGGCATCTGCTCTGACGAACTTAAATCACTGTTGCCCCCCAGATGTGAATTTGAACGAGATACTAGATTGGCAGCTAGGTCCCACCATTTTACAGTGAAACCGATGAAATGTAATCGCAATTTCTACTTCAACAGCTTCTTTCCTCGCACTTCCCGCCTGTGGAATTCCCTACCGCATGCTTGCTTCCCCGACGGCTACAACCTCCAGGAGTTTAAATGTAAGGTCAATAGACACCTCCTAACACACTAACTCACTCACACTCTCTCCAACTCTCTCCCTATGTACATCCTAAGTCATCTATCACCCTCCTTCTGACAATTCCTATGCCCAATCCCTCTATGTAACCCCCTGAGCTATAATGGCAGTGGAATGCCTTGCTTGGGGTGACACGATTAATATATATATATATATATATATATATTATTTTTTTAATTTTTTAAAATTTCTTTGCAAATCTATTTAAAAAGGAAAATTAGACTGATTTTTCTCCAGTTTCTGAAAGGATTTTTCTGTTGCTGAGGTGATGTGTTATCCCCTGTGGGTATTTTCATATCGAAATGATCATCCAACATCATTGAATTAATCCTTTTTTAATTTATATATATATATATATATATATATATATATATATATATATATATATATATATATCCACACATACAGACACACACACCTTGGGTGAAAAGTTGCAGGTCATCCTCCGCTTTCGATGTAATAATTAGTAAATCTCACACCGCCTCTGGTTTAATTAACTTCTACCATGCTATGATTCTGAAATTAACCCATTTATACATGACACCCATTTTTTTAGATGCTGCGTTTTTAGCTAAAATTTTAAATCCTCCACTCTTAAGATTACCATTAGCCAGCAAGGTAGATTAGGAGAGTGGAGCTAAAATTCCGAGAAAGCTTTATGCAGTAATTGGTCAATTTCGCTGTTATTATTATGTCATTTTTCATTATAATTCGATTTCTGCTGTGGTCACACTACCTACCAATGAGTGGAAACATCAGAACGGTGCTTCACAAAACTTCGAAGACGGCATAACTCTGCTCAGTTAAGTGACAAACTTCTCTTCATTAATCCTATATATATATATATATATATATATATATATATATATATATATATATATAGATATATATATATATATATATAGAGAGAGAGAGAGTGTGTTTAATTGTGATAATGTATAGCGCCAAGGCTGTTGTTTTTCATTGGTTTTACTGATAAAATGTACTTTGGCAAGCAGGTTTTTATCGTAAAGTGCTCGATATCATGGTGCTGATAGAGCGTTGATAGGCACAAATAGTTTGTTACTTTAGCTGTGCAGGTTCATGCTGACTTCGAAAAGCAATAAGCAATAAGACTAAAAATGAATCAAACACCAGTACAATAAAAATTTACAATAAAAAGGAAAAAGTAACAAAAAGAAACTCCACCACTCACAAACAAGAACACTCCCAAAAAATCACACCATGTTCCATATGAGGAAGAAAAAACCGAGACCCAACGGCAAACCAACTCCGAAAAGTAAAAACATTATAATAATGCCGTCACGAACTTCGAAGCTGGCATGGACTTGTCCAGTTAAAGTGACAGACTCTTTGTGCTAGTATATATATATATATATATATATATAAGAAAAATTAAGGCAGACAAGTTATTTCATAGTAAATCGTAAGTATGGGCCTATTTCAGGCAAACGATCAACAGCTTCCGTCTTTATTGTACAAAAGAGATTCGTTTAAAATATTTTGTACAATAAAGACGGAAGCTGATGATGGTTCGCCTGAAATAGGCCGATACTTCCGATTTACCATGAAATAACGTGTCTGCCTTAATTTTTCTTATGTTTGCTCTATATGTATTTATATACATATATATTTAGAGCTCTCCTACCACTGTATGTACAGGATACTCCTTTGGATTCTTCTATATCTACACCGCATGCTGATATATATATATATATATATATATATATATATATATATATATATATAAGAATACCTAGAGAGCCAGACAACTTACCTAGGTTTCACCTAAATGGATCGTCAGGGAAAGCAGGCTCTTTCACCTAAACGGATAGTCAGGGAAAGCTGGTAGGTTGTCTGGCTCTCTAGGTAGTCTTTATTTATTCCGCGCTACCTAAGTATTGAGTTCTTTTTTGTTAGTTGTTTGTTCGTGTCGGGGTTTTTTCTTTGGGATACGTGCTGACTCGGTCTGAGCTCTTTTGACTGATGTTCATGTACTTAGCTCTTTCTTTTTGAAAACCATTTTTACCCTTCTTCTTAGATACGCAGAAGGTTTTTCGACACGAGTATAGTTATTATCTCTTATATATATATATATATATATATATATATATATATATATATATATATTAGACTAGCAGTATAGCCCGGTGTTGCTCGGGTGTAATGAAAGCTTTAAAAGTAATCCATGGTCCTGGACGTTGGCACGAAAGACTAAAAAGCAATAGTTGTTTCCAGTTAAAGCGAAACCGTAGACTGAAAGAAAAATGAATGGATGTAAGTCAAATTTTGATTTCCTGGTATCGATATAAAATTTTCTTCACTATTGTAAGAACTGAAACCTTGAAACTTCTGAATATCGTTCCTTATATCTTTGTCTATGAGTGTATGAAATTTGATTAAAATCAGATCACTCCTTCTATAACCCGATTTTTTCGATTATCAATTTTCGATATTTATCGAGGGTACCTCGACACAAAACCTAGCTAAGAACACTCGCAGAGGTTTATAGTACAACTGTATAAATTTTCAAGAAAATCGGTTCCACCATTTCAGAATCTATAGGTAACTGATACACACACACAGACACACACACAGACACACACACACACACTCACAGACAAAGTTCCATTTATAAATAAGTTTAGATTTAGATAAATCAGTGCCAGCTCGTATTATCTAAGAGCGACAATCAGAAGTAGATTTCAACAAAAGCTTGTCAACCTATGACGCTGTAGACATTCTTGAATGACCTGATCTGTCAGTAACCAATACCCAGATTACGTGGTAGCAAGTCAAAAGCGATAAATCATTTAAATATTTCTAAATTATTAGTTTGATTGGACATTTTTTCCATGATCTGGCATTTTCGCTTCCTTTTTCGAGAAGATTTGACCTTTTGTCTGTTTCCACATTAACCAACCAACACAAAGAACTCTATACGCAAGTGCGCCCCCCCCCCCCAGGGACAACACGCATGAACGCCCATCTAAACTCAAACAAATAGACGAACGCCGAATATAAATCAAAATCAATATTATCAAAATACAGCGGAGAATCTGTAATGTGATCGATACCGACTTGGCTGACCGCCTGCAGTCACTATCTCACCGGCGTGACGTGGCTTCCCTGTGCCTCCTCTATAAATACTTTCACGGCTTCTGCTCTGATGAAAATAAATCACTGGTGCCACATAGGTGTGAATGTGCACGAGATACTAGATTAGCAACTAGGTCCCACCCTTTTACAGTGAATTCGATGAAATGTAACCGCAATTTCTACTCCGACAGCTTCTTTTCTCGCACTTCCCACCTGTGGAATTCCCTTCCGCACACTTGCTTCTCCGACGGCTACAACTTTCAGGAGTTTAAATGTAAGGTCAATAGACACCTCCTAACACACTAACTCGCACCCATTCTCTCAAACACTCTTCCTATGTATCTTCTTACTCGTCTATCACCCTCCTTCTGACACTTCCTATACCCAATCGCTCTATGTAACCCCAAGCGCTATAGTGGCAGTGGAATGTCTTGCTTGGGGTGATATGATTAAAAAAACAAAAACAAAAAGAAGACCCAAACACAAAGCATACAAGAAGACATACACTACCGGCCATAACTATTAGGCCGCCCCAGTTTTTAAAAAGAAATTATGTATTTCATACTATTTTTAGTATTTATTGCCAAGTGGATAATTCTAAATGAAAATAGAATTGTTCTTTTCTTGTTATTATTTTGCAAAATTTTACGAGGCAAATAGCGACAATTTACCCATCGCACCCTGTAGATTTGCTCTCTCTCTCTCTCTCTCTCTCTATATATATATATATATATATATATATTATATATAATTAATATCATAATGTTGATTTAAAGTTTTGTTATTGTGTAAAAAAAACATCATAATAATAAAAAGCTAAAACAACATTATGATATTAATTATACCCAATTTACCATAAATAATGATAATAACACAATTTCATGCAATTGTCACAACTCTAACGTATACCCTTTGCAAAATAAATGCCTTACAGATTAAATGATATACCAAGCTACCATTTCTACTACTAAAAATCCTAATCGTACCAAACCCTATATCGGATGTACTTAGATTAATTTTAAGTATCGAGTTTTACCAGCACAGTCAGCCAGTTAAATGCCATACGTGATACACGCTTGGGCGATCATGTCTCTAAAGAGACATGGCTGACTTGGCAGAAGATTATCCCGCAGTAGGTTGCCATTGCTTTCTGCGGTAGACTGGTTGCCGACCAAGTCTATAGAACCCATATCCAATGCACCACAACGCACATCCTCTTTAATCATTAAATATATAGTAATTCTACTTCTTCTCTAAATACTACTGGCTATTGAAAGATGCAAATAAATTTCCTACAGTTAAATGGAAGATATTAACGAGAACTAGAACATGTAAATCGTTACATGAAATAAGTTTCCTTTGCTTACTAGAAAAATCCATAAAAGAAATCCTCCAAAACTGACTTAATGAAACAACGTAATGAAATCACTAATTTTTCCAACCATAGAATTTTCTATACTCTTAAATATATCTGAAATGATCTCAATTTTACCATAATATTTTTACTATTCTTCTTCAAATTTGAGCTTATTTTACTAGTAAATTTTTTAATTAAGATCATTCTTTCATATGTATTTATTAACAAAGCACCTTAAAAATAATATTTTAATTTTAATTTTTATATTTTTTATATTATTCTTATCCTTTTTATTGTTTACTTTATTTTATTTTATTTTATTTATTTTTTTAATTTATTTTATTATTATTTCGATTTTTCTATTGCCTTAGTCTTTCTCTTTTCTTTCTCTTCACCCTTCTCTCTCTTTCCTTTTTTTTTTCCTTTAATGTTTTTTCCGGTTTAAAATATTTGACATATCTGGCTTTCTATGGCTAAACATTGAAACACTACTGTCTATGAGTCTTACACTCACCATTTTTTAAAATGTAATAACCTTCCATCCACACTTAATTTGTCTCATTGAACGACTTCTTTATTCTTATGTTTTTATTTATTTTTTACTTTTTTATTTTATTTTATATATATATATATATATATATATTACCAAGTAAATTAACCACATTTTTTGTCGGATGATGGTGTCTTAACACTGAAACTTTATAGCTATTCAGTTGCAGTATGCTATAATAATAATAATAATAATAATTACCATATATATATATGGTATATATATATATATATATATATATAGAGAGAGAGAGAGAGAGAGACAATTGGATGTCTAGTCACACTGATGAGCTATGATACAGCGAAACAGAATTGTACGTGGATGACAAATACATATATATATATATATATATATATATATATATATATATATATATATTGCGTATAGAACTTAAATGTTCTATGTTTACTGTGTGTTAATATTTACTCTTTGATAATGGCTTATGTGAGCCGAAAGCTTAGACCCGATAAAAAAATCAACAATTACTGTGATTTTTTGTTGTCTTTCAACGACATCACCATCAAGTATATCAGACGGTATGAACGGATCCTACACAAAATTAATAGACAAAACTTGTCTATATTATTCAATGAAACCTGCATTAAATATATATATATATACAGTAGTGTGCAAAAGTATTAGGACAAGAACTATTTTATCATTTATGAAGCATCAAAATAAAGTTTAAAATCACTTCTGTCCTAAAACTTTTGCACACTACCGGTAATGTGCAAAAGTATTAGGACAAGGTTTTATTTATCAACAAGACAATTACTATAAACATTCTTCAAACGTCTGTAAGAATTATTTAACCAAAAAGGAAGAGGAAGGAAGGCTTCGGAATTTGAATTGCCCCCCCCCCCCCCCCCAAGCCCTGATCTCAATCCTATTGAACATCAATGAGATGTTTTGGACAAAAAAATTGATAAATCTCATGTTACTTCGCAAGATTTGTTTGGGAACAAATACAAGATACTTGGCAGAAGATACCATTAGACACATTGAAGAAGCTTGGGATGGTAATGCCTGACAGAATGAAGGCTGTGATCAAAGCAAAAAGCTATAATACTATATATTAAATTTATTTTCTAACAAGTATTTTTTCTTGTTAAACCATTTCTTGGGTATATATAAACTTATTTATATATGGAACTTTGTGTGTGTGTCTGTGAAAATTGATAATCGAAAAAATCGGGTTATAGAAGGAATGGTCCGATTTTAATCAAATTTGATACACTCATAAACAAAGACATAAGAAACGATATTCAGAAGTTTCAAGGTTGCACTTCTTACAATAGTGCAGAAAATCGATAATATATATATATATATATATATAAAAAAGGCAAGATGTTTGTGTGTGTGTCTGTTTATCTGTCTGTATGTCCTTTATACAAATCCACAATTTTTATCCGATTCTCACCAAACTTCACACAAATATTCTTTAGGCTGAGTCTGAGCTCCAGGACCATGGATTAGTTTTAAAGCTCCAAAGGAGAATCTGTAATGTGATTGGTGCAGACCTGGAAGCTTGACACCAGTCACTTTCTCACCGGCAGGATATGGCTTCCCTTTGTCTGTTCTACAAATATTTTCATGGCTTCTTCTCCGACAAACATAGGTCACTGGTGTCCCCCCCCCAAGAATGTACTCGAGCAACCAGATTGGAAACAAGGTCCCACTCTTTTACAGCTAAATCTATCAAATGTAGCCGACAATTCTACTCCATCAGTTTCTTTTCTTGCACTTCCGCCTGTGGAACTTCCTTCTATATACTTGCTTTCCTGACGGCTACAATTTCCAGAAATCTAAATGCAATATCAATTCCCATCTCTTATTCCAGTCTTTCCCTCGTCCTTTCCCCATCACCCCGTGCATCTTGTTCTTTTCCTTTCTCACTCTACCTTCGCAACTCTCATCACACCTGTATTCCCATCCTTTCTCTTGCCCTTTCTGTGACACTCCCCGTAACTGGTTCGTCTTTTTCTTCACTTTCCTCTTGCCTAAAACTTTTACTCTCATATGTGGCCCCCTGCGCACCAGTGTTGGTACCGCCTTGCTTGTGGTGAAACGATTAAAAAAGTACATATAGTTTTTGCTGTTATACAACATTGAGCTCTGTTCAATTTACACTTGATTAATCTTTATATATTGATATGCATACTCACGTATACACATATATCTATACTTATTTAACTCCTTACACACACATACACAAACACGCACACATGAACACACACACATGAACACACATATGCAATAGAACCTGCCGTATACGACCACCTGTTTTAACGACCGTTTTCTCTGCACAGACAATTTGCTAATGTGAATTGATCCTTAGTGAGCGACAACCTCCAGAACGCGACCAGCGACTAACATCGACGAGTGAAAATCGCTGATCGAGCGACCGCTTAAAAAATATCCATTTTGATCATACACTGCGAATTTCTAAATTAAGAGAAACTAAATGAGTAATCTATTTCATTTTGATTTGATCCAAGCCAGATTTGATCCTCATTGTTTTGTTATTGTAGTGTTCTGTCAAACTGTTATTTTTTGTTGAAGCGTAGATTGCTCGAGTTCACCTCACGATCAAACATCGTCTGTTTTGTACAACATGTCTTGCATTTGACATGTTCAAAGGATTTATCGCAGTCTCTGTACTGACTTGGATAAATTCAGGGATTGGGAAAATCACAATAATATCCCTTTCTCAAATGTCTATCTCTTTCGTTCCTTTATTATTTTGTGTATCTATCTACTCTATTTCTATCTGGGTATATCTATCTTTTTCTCTACCCCCACCCACGATCGCTGTCAGTTTTTGTATGTTTGGGTTTTTTTTCCGTGTATTATCGCAGATTCTCTTTTGCTATCACTCCTAAGAAAAAAAAACTGAAACCGTGTACTTTTTTTAAGTCCACTTAAATACTTTTTGTGAATAAATATTTTGGTCTCTTATGACCGTTGTAAATACGTTTTTTAAAATTTAAAATGAATTCTGCTGAATAAATTTCTTTAAAGTTAGACCCTTTTCTTATGTTCTCATTTATATATTACCAGATTACATGGTAAAATTCTAATATGTACATTCTGATGAGTGGAAAAAAAGTTGCTGGCGGAAATAGGTCATGACTATGAGCCTTTAGTGAGCGACCACCTGTCGTATACGACCAGTTTTTTATGGCAGTAGGGGTGGTCGCATACGACAGGTTCAATTGTATATAGAGTGAAAGATATAGTTATTATGTTATAATAATAAAAAATGGGACTGCAACTCAAAAGCTTTCAGGTTTCGATGCCAAATGCACCATCATCAGACAGAAAAATAAGGTTCAGTTACGTCACTGATGGTGCATTTAGTATCGAAACCTGGAAGCTTTTGGGTAGCAGTTATTACTAATAATTACTATATCTATAAAAGCTATACTTATGTCTTGAGCAATTTATAAACATAATAATTACCAACTGTGGAATATATATCCATTAGGTTCTACCAATATCATTTGAAATATTAATATTAATTCGTAATAACTTTTGTCATAAATTCTAATTTTATCGTAAAGTGAAATTAATAGTCAATTAGTAATCAGTCAATCAGTTGAGCGCCATACGTGATACACGCTTGGGCGATCATGTCTCGAAAGAGACATGACTGACTAGGCAGAAGAATATCCCGCAGTAGGTTGCCATTGCTTTCTACGGTAGACTGGTTGCCAGCCAAGGCTATAGAACCCAATATGTCCTATTCTTCTTCTTCTATGTGCCCTGTCCCTTCAGGAAGTAGGCGATCATGGTTCTCCAAGTTTCCCTATCACTTGTGGCTCCAAGTATGCTTGCTCCTGTTACTCCTGGCAGCCCCCGTTCCGTCGTCTACCTGATCAGGCCCTGCAGATATGTTATCCGCTGCCTTCCTATGTCTCTCTTTCCTTCTATCTGGCCTGTCAGTATCAGATTTTCAAGCTCTCCTTCCTCGTTGCATGTCCCAGGAACTTTAGTTGTCTCTTCCTGATGCTCACTATTAATTTCCTTTTCGTTGCCATTCTTTCCAACACCTCATCGTTCGATCCAATTTGTTCTTCATATTTCTTTCTCACGCTGTTATTGTATTCTTTCTGTCGGGTGAGGTCATTCACAAGCGTGTCGTATTGCAGCCTTGGTGATGTGCTAGGCTTCTTCAGTCTTCGGAGTTTCACCCTTAGTTTGCAGATGACTGGGACGTGGTCGCTTCCGCAGTCGGCACCTGGATATGTCTCTATTTTAATCTAACAATAATTGTTTTTAGGGTCTCTTGTCATGTTCTTCAATTTAAAAATTATTAGTATTTCGATTGATCATCACAGAATACGTAACACTGTCTCCCCTAGGAGAGGAGGCTTGGTTAGTTTTGAATCTTTTAAAACTCTTCATCTCACAATCAGCACCATCATTTGATAAGACACAAATAATGTGGAAACAAAATAGCTACTTTTGTAGTGATATTATAACATACGTATATTATAAACTCTAAATGAAATATAAATAAACTGGAAATACATGGAAGACAGAAAGTGTGACACAGAGATCCGAAGGGGAATTGGCAGAGTGAAAACGCATTCCAGAAGCTGAGTAGAGTATTAAGAGACAGGAAACTTTCGCTAGAAACAAAGAAGAGAATACTGGATTGCTATGTGATGTCAGTTCTTCAATATGGCAGTGAATGTTGGACAATATCATCGAAGATGAAGGAAAAACTTGAAGCAACTGAAATGTGGTTCTACAGAAGTGTACTGGATATAAAGTGGGGGATCAGTTTCACATAACAATCAATATGTAAACTGACCCCTCACTTTGTGACCGCATCAGTTTCTATACATTTATATTCCTGAGATCCAAAAGCACAAGGATGCATTCCAGGAGCCGAGAAGAGTATTAAGAAACAGGAAAATTTCACTAGAAATAAGGAAGAGAATACTGGATTGTTATGTGATGTCAGTTCTTCAATATGGCAGTGAATGCTGGACAATATCATCAAAGATAAAGGAAAAACTTGAAGCATCTGAAATGTGGTTCTACAGAAGGATGCTGCGAATATCATGGATCAAGCATGTGAGCAATGATGAGGTTTTGGAAAGGATGGAAACGAAAAGGAAATTAATACTAAGCATCAGGAAGAGACAACTAAAGATCCTGGGACGTGCAATGAGGAAGGAGGGCTTGGAGAACATGATACTAAAAGGGCCAGATAGAGGGGAAAAGAGATAGGTGGAAAGCAGCAGATAAGATATTTGAAGGACCTGATCAGGTGGATGACGGAACGAGGGTTGCGTGGAGTAACAGGAGAAAGCCTTCTAAGAGCAACCAGGGATAGGGAGACGTGGAGAGCCATGATCGCCTACGTTCTGAAGGGACAGGGCACATAGAAGATATATGCCAACTGTTTATAAGAAATTATAATGTGGATATAAAGGGGAGATCAAATCTATATTATACTGAATATATATACTGATCCCTCATTTTGTGACCATGCTAGTTTCTATGCATTTATATTCTAGATTTATGGGCTTGAGAGAGTCGATGGCAGAGCGGAGTTTGGGTGGTGTAACAGGAGAAAACGTGCTAAAAGCCACCAGGAATAGGGAGATGTGGAGGTCCATGATCGCCTACGTCCTGAAAAGACAGGGCACATAGAAGAACAATATATATACCACCTGTTTATAAGAAATTTAATGTGGATATGAAGTGGGGGATCAAATCTATATTATAATGAATATATACTGATCCCTCATTTTGCGGCCATGCTAGTTTCTATACATTTATATTCTAGATTTATGGGCTTGAGCTAGTGGATGACAGAACGGGGTTTGAATGGTGTAACAGGAGAAGGCGTGCTCAGAGCTACCAGGGATAGGGAAACGTGGAAAGCCATGATCGCCTACGTCCTGAAGGGACAGGGCTCATAGAAGAAGAAGAAAATATAGATAAAAAATAATGAAACAATACTACTGATAATAACATTATTTAATTATTAATAATATTTTATAAAAAAAGGTTTAAACAGAAAGGAAAATGGGGTACAGATTAACTTTCAATAAGTTCAAATATGATAACTACCAAATGTAGATAATCAAGAAAATTGTATTTCATCCGATGGTTTCGCTTGAAACACATTATTCGCTTGAAACACATTACTGTAAAGAGAAAGTCAGATTAAAAAAAAAACAAAACTAAAAAACAAACACCCCCCCCACCAAAAAAAAAAAACCAAAAAAAAAAAACCTAAAAACAAACAAACAAAAAACAAACTCCAGAATTTCTTTCGTTCGATAGGTAAGTACGTAAGTAAAAACATAGATACGAGCAGACTAGAAGAAATCATTAAAATACTCACAGGTAAACACAACCAACCCCCAGTAACTGCCACACATTCCTGTGTGGCTGCCTAGGTAGGCAAAAATACTAAAAGCTATAAATATATTCGTTATATAAATAGATAAATCAAGACAGTGCCAGACAGAGGAAGATATGTTCAAATCGATAGAGAGAAACGCAGCGGAACAACAGATATAGATAAACCGAAGTGAGTTTTTGAAGGGATGAGTTAATTTCGTTTATTTATTTATATTAGTATTCGGGGCAGTAATCTCTCTCTCTCTCTCTCTTTCTCTCGCTATTTCTGTTTTTATATATATATATATATTTCAGTTCATATCTATCTATCTATCTATCTATCTATCTATCTATCTATCTATCTATCTATTTCTGTTTCTATCTATCTATCTATCTATCTATCTATCTATCTATCTATCTATCTATCTATCTATTTCTATTCATATCTATCTATCTATCTATCTATCTATCTATCTATCTATCTATCTATTTCTATCTATTTCTATTCTATCTATCTATCTATCTATCTATCTATTTCTGTTCATATCTATCTATCTATCTATCTATCTATCTATCTATCTATCTCAGTCTATCTATCTATCTATCTATCTCAGTCTATCTATCTATCTATCTATCTATCTATCTATCTATCTATCTATCTATCTATCTATCTATTTCTTTCCTATCTATCTATCTATTTCTATTCATATCTATCTATCTATCTATCTATCTATCTATCTATCTATCTATCTATCTCAGTCTATTCTATCTATCTATCTATCTATCTATCTATCTATCTATCTATCTATCTATCTCAGTCTTTTCATATCTATCTATCTATCTCAATCTCAATCTATCTATCTATCTATCTATCTATCTATCTATCTATCTATCTATCTATCTCAGTCTGTTCCTATCTATCTATCTATCTATCTATCTATCTATCTATCTATCTATCTATCTATCTCAGTCTGTTCCTATCTATCTATCTATCTATCTATCTATCTCAATCTGTTCATCTATCTATCTATCTATCTATCTATCTATCTATCTATCTATCTATCTATCTCAGTCTTTTCATATCTATTTATGTGTGACTATTGATGTCACCATATAAATGAAAACTGGTAGAAGGAAATTTACCGAGGATTTTCATTCTCTTTGATACTTGATCAGAGATTACCGGACTTCATCCTGAGGACAATGCAGAGAAATTTTGGACGTGGTTCTATAGATAAGTGCCACGCGGAAACATATATATATATATATATATATATATATATATATATATATATATATATAGGAGCTTCGGGTCCTTGGTTTATATGTCCTTGTTGTAAGGAAAACCGTCATTGATGTAGGTACCGAAACCGAGACCGTGGAGATATCTTCTTCGTCTTTGTGTCTTGTTCTTTCAGGACGTAGGCAATCATGGCTCTCCACATCACCCTATCCCTGGTGGTTCTTAGCGCGCCTTCTCCTGTAACATCTCGCAACCCTCGTTTTGTCATCCACCTGATCAGGTCCTTCAAATATGTTATCCGCTGCCTTCCTCTGTCTCTTTTTCCGTCTATCTGGCCTGCTAGTATCAGGTTCTCCAAGCTTTCTTTCCTCATTGCATGTCCCAGGAATTTTAGAATTGTCTCTTCCTGATGCTCAGTATTAATTTTCCTTTCGTTCCCATCCTTTCCAAATCCTCATAATTTCTTACGTGTTTGATCGATGTTATTTTTCTGTCGAACCACATTTCAATTGCTTCAAGTTTTTCCTTCATCGTCGAAGATGATAACTAGAAATTGCCAAGCAGTCAGACTGAAAAAATATATTAAACCCAAATGCAGGTGATGTGACAAATACCAGAAGAAACTGACCATCTTGTATTAGGCTGCACGGATTCGGCTCCCATTGAATATAAGACTCAGTAAGATAGAATGGGCGAATATCTGCGCTGAAAAAATATGCCACTTTTACAGAAAGGAAACAGCAAGAAACTGGTCTGAAATTATGCCAGATTCAGTTTCAGAGAATCGAACCTGTAATGCTTTGATGAGTCTTTACAATACACCATGAGAGAACAATTAATTAATCACACAGACATCGGGGATCAAAGACCAAAAGAACAGAATAGGCCTTCTTCTTGATATGGCAGTCCTTGCAGATGGAAAAGAAAACAAAAAACTGATATGGTTACAGACATAGGAATTGTAACAATTTTACGGGTCTTTACACCAAGACAGAACAATCGATCAATCGCCCAAATTTTGTGATCATAGACTGTTGTGTCGTGAAATACGATAAAAACAAATGAGTGGTTAGTCCGAGTGCTAAAGACTAAGGAACTAACGATTAAATCAACAATAAGGTTTATTGTACTAAGGGTACAAATATTGTTAGTCCACACAATAGTCACTATGTACCAAAATGGAGTGGAGAGTACTTCCGACCATCCCTGGTCGTCTTCCGCTCATCATCTCGCTCGTAATCTACTGCTTGGTGTATTTATAATGGGTGACAGTCCATTTCTAGGGGGAGACAGGTTCTTCCATTACAACAAAGACCAAAATAACAGAATGTGTTTTCTTACTGATATGACAATCTTTTCGCATTTTAATGTATCTTTAAAGATCTAAAAACTATGAACCTGGAAAGTGAAATCTAGAAACTGTGACATGCAAGGGCATCAAAAATGCAATTGTAGTTGGAGCCCTCGGTTTGATTGGAATAAGGTTCTGATAGACCTGATAGACTCACTGGATGAATTTCTGGTCACCAAGACACTAAGAAATACAAAAGAATTTACTCACAAATCCAGCTCACATCTTTAGAATGACTTTGTATTTATAGATTTTTTTAATCGTTTCTCCCAAGCAAGGGGGGGGGTAACGCCGCTGAGGCGTAGGGAGGCTACATAAGAGTAAAAGATTAGATAGGAGGAGAGTAAAGACAAATACAAACCAGTTAGAAAGGAGCAAGAGAAGGATGGGAATACAGGTGTGATGACAGGTGCAAAGATAGAGAGAATACTCACGCACATATTGTGGACATATCTAAAACTAATTAGATTCTAATATTCTTAATGTTGTTACTCTGTGCTAAATAAATCGTTTACTGTAAAACATAGAGAACGGAGCGATTAATTTCCTATGAAGCCCATCTTGCTTGCCGTCATATATATCGTTTGTATAAATAAACGTCAGAACTTCCTAAATTCCACAACGTATTTCGGAACGTTAGGAAATGAAGTGACAATATTTGCACTGTCGACAATGCTTAATATACAAATGAGAACAATGATTGATCGAATTATTCGTTTTTTACGGCTTATCAACCCAGATTATTTTTGTTAATTTTTTTTTAATCGTTTCACCCCAAGCAAGACGGTAATGCCACTGATACGCAGGGGGCTACATAAGAGAAAAAAATTAGATAGTTAGAGAGTAAAGAGAAAGACGAACCAGTTACAGGGGGTGTAAAAGAATGGAGCAAGAGAATGATGGGAATACAGGTGTGATGACAGTTGCAAAAGTAGAGGGAAAGGAAAAGATATACAGGGTGTTGTAGAAAGAACTGGAGTCAAGTGGTTAAGAGATGGGTATTGACATTGCATTTAAATTCCTAGAGGTTGTAACCGTCAGAAAAGAGAGAAAGGAAAAGATATACAGGGTGGTGTAGAATGAACTAGAGTCATCTGGTTAAGAGATAGGCATTGACATTATATTTAAATTCCTGGAGGTTGTCGTCGTCAGGAAAGAGAAATATATATATACTAGCGGTATAGCCTGGCGTTGCTCGGGTGTAATGAAAGCTTTAAAACTAATCCATGGTCCTGGAGCTCAGACTCTTTGGACGTTGGCACGAAAGACTAAAAAGCAATAGTTGTTTCCAGTTAAAGCGAAACCGTAGACTGAAAGAAAAATGAATGGATGTAAGTTAAATTTTGATTTCTTGGTATCGATATCAAATAAGTTTTTTCGTCGTAAACTGAATTTTGAAGGCTGAATAAGTTCTCTGAGTAAATGGTATCATGTCTGAGACTAAGAACTACAATTATACCTACTTAGAGCCAAACCCGAAGCAAAGACTAAACTAAAAGGGCTGAAAAAAATACAGACATACTGCCAGATAAACAGACACACTCACAAACATCTTGCCTTATATATATATATATATATATATATATATATATATATATATATATATATATATAAAACTACTAAAATGTTGTAAGTTTAAAAATGTTATTTTTGGGACAGTATTTATTTATTTCTATTATTATATTTGATATTTCAGACCGTCCTCGGCCTTTCATCAGAAACAAATGATTTTAAAATTTAAATTAGAAGCGTTTTCTCGATGAGCGTTCGTGGAGAGATTGTTTACATCACGTGACGCAGAAAGCGACAGATTTTAAAAAATATTTGTAAACGCAAACCCATCCCTAACAATACCTACAAATGTTGTTTTAAAGAAAAGTTTTTAATTGTATCTAAAAAATGTTTAACTATTGAAATATTTATATAGATTCAAAACACCTAAGTTCCTATTTAACCCTAGCCTGTATGTATTTAATTTTAAAATCCAATATTTTTCTTTCTTTCTGCGTGATTATGTAGAACTAAAATCAGAATCTATTAGTAAACATTTGCAGTTTTCTAATGTGTGTCCCGGTTGATGGAAGTGTACTGCTATGGGAGAATACGGGTTGTTTTGGCGTATGCTAAGTTTGTGATTATTGAAACGGAATCTAAAGCTATTTCCAGATTCACCAATATATCCAGTATTTGGACATATTGAACAGAAGAGAAAGTATATTATGTTTTGGCTGTCACAGGTGAGGCGTGGTGGGTATAATTTGAGGTTGGTGTTGGGTAGAGAAAATACTGTATCGTTTACTAAATGTTTGCATACTAGACAACGAGATTTCTTACATTGGAAATTCCCAGATAGGTTTGTATTTTTTAGATATTTGGTAGAAGTGAGAATAGCTGATAGGTTGGGTGTTTGTTTCATTGCATTTATGGGTGGTTGATTTTCTGCACTTTTGAACCTTGAAACTTCTGAATATCGTTTTTTATGTCTTTGTCTATAAGTGTAACAAATTTGATTAAAATCGGACCACTCCTTCTATAACCCGATTTTTTCGATTATCGATTTTCGATATTTATCGGGGATACCTCGACACAAAACCTAGCTAAGAACACTCGCAGACGCTTTTAGTACAACTGTGTCAATTTTAAAGAAAATCAGTTCAGCCATTTCGGCGTCTATAGGTAACGGACACACACACACACACACACACACACACACACACACACACACACACACACACACACACACACACGGACAAAGTTCCATTTATAAATAAGTTTGCAGGGGGTTACGTAAGAAGAAAGTTATGAGAAAGAGTGACAGATTATAGAGGGCGTCAGGAAGTGGACAAGAGAAGGATGAGAATACTGATGAGAGTGGAGTGAACCGAGAAAAGAGCATGAAAGAGGGGATGCAGATTAGTGAGATAGGAGATGACTATTGACCTTACATTTAAATTCTTGCAGTTTGTAGCTGTCGGGGAAGGAAGTAAACGGAAAGGAATTCCACAGGCGGGAAGTGCGAGAAAAGAAGCTGCTGGAGTAGAATTTGCGTTTACATTATATTGGTTTTACAGTAAAATGGTGGGACCTAGTTGCTAATCTTATGGCTCGAGTAAGATTTGTTAGATCCTAACTTATAAAAACCAGATGAAATATAAAGTATATAACAACATAATATTACTGGGTACAAATTATAAGACAAACTGTTTCAAATTCACATTGTTTTATGAAAATTGGTATAAAACTACTGCACTGTACAATATATCATTGGGCACCTCGAGGTAGTGTAATGGTTAGCAAACTTTTCTTGCTAGCACCTATTATAACTGAGTAGTGAGTTTGATCCTCACTGGGTGCCCCATACTGTCGGCCTTGTGCCACATCATTATAATATAGCTAAATTGTTTAATATAATTTCCTTTTGATTTAAATGAAACTCTTATTTGATGACACAATGCTTTAGTCAAACATTTTTCCCGTAGAGTAAAGCTAAAAAGAAAAAATGACTGATTTCACTGATCGACTGAATGTCACGATTTTTAGCCAAAACTTAATCTTTAAACTTGTTTTCTCAAACAACGGTTAAAATTTAGCAAAACTATTTTCTAGGATGTGCGTTGTGGTGCAGTGGAGATCGACTCGGAACGAGAAATCGAGGAACCGAGTTCGAATTCCAGTTGAGTTCCTTGCATTCACTTATGCACAAATACCCTTGGGAAAAGTACTAATCCGTCTCTTCCCTCTAGTTATGGGTTAAATAATACAACAGATTGGGTTCTATAGCCTTTGCTGGCAACCAGTCTACCGCAGAAAGCAATGGTAACCTACTGCGGGATAAACTTCTGCCTATTTAGTCATGTCTCTTTCGAGACATGATCGCTCAAGTGTGTATCACGTATGGCACTTAACTGACTGATTTTGTATCATTATTTATCAAGTCAATCCCCGTAATTTTAAACTGACTTTAATCAAACGTTGCGGTCCTGGGTATGACGGTAAACTGCATCCGGCAGCGATGTCTCTAACTGGAAGATCGTGAGGAGCAAGAGACAACCTCTTAATTGCTGCTGTTCTCAGGTCACTCTAACCAAGAATGGTAGCACCTGTTAGGGTCCCAGCTATGGGAAAATATTTTATCTCCAAACTGGGGCCAAAACACTATGAAGGTATAAAAATAGACTTTTATAGAATATAAACGAAAGAAAAATATTAGTAATAATAAATTTTTGAAAAAAAAATTATTACCATAATACATTATTGAATAGAAAAAAAATTGTTGCCATAATACATTTTTGAAGGAAAAACATTATTGCCAACAATACATTTTTGAATATAAAACTATAAGACATCTTCAGTTTTCTGAAATAAAAATTAAAAAAAAAATTTTTTTTTCATCAAAATCTGACTAAATCAACCTTCTCACTATAACCGAACATTAAAAATCAAACCTTAAAACCTCACCTTTTTGGCATTAAATAACCCACAGTGGTGTTGATATGCCGTTACACAAAACTCAAACTGCATACAATGCCACAGTTCCAAAATCGACTTCCATATTGACACGTTTATGTAAATTATCCTTTATCCTTACTAACCCTAACCCGCACCAGTAAGAAACCTGTCATGGCGGACAGACATAATCTCGCTGCTGACCTTGAGCGGGATCTACACTCTGTGGTGAACTGGGGCAAGAAGTGGCTTGTCAACTTCAATTCATCTAAGACCAAGCTGTTGTCTGTCAACCATTACAGGCAACCTCTCCTGCCTCCCATAAGCATGGACCAAGTGATTCTCCCTGAGAGTAATACACTACGCCTCCTCGGACTTACCCTGTCCTCAGACCCCAAATGGAACCACTATATTGAATCCATAGCAAAATCTACTGCTAAGAAGGTTGGGTCACTATGTCGATCCAGGATGTTTTTTCCACCTGAATCCATCCTGCATATATACAAGTCAACCATCCGTCCGTGCATGGAGTACTGCTGCCATTTATGGTCAGGTGCCCCTGCCGTTCTCCTCAGTGTTCTTGACAGGCTCCAAAGGAGAGTCTGTAATGTGATAGGTACTGATCTGGCAGCTCGACTGCAGCCATTTCCCCATCGTCGAAATGTGGCCTCACTTTGTTCTATAAATACTTTCATGGCTTCTGCTCAGACGAACTTAAGTCACTGATGCCTCCTCAACAGGTGTTTACTCGTGCAACCAGACTGGCAACTGGGTCTCACCCATTCACAGTCAGGTTAGCCAAATGTAGACGACAATTCTACTCCTGCAGCTTCTTCTCTCGCACTTCCCGCCTGTGGAACTCGCTCCCGTATTCTTGCTTTCCTGACGGCTACAACCTCCAGAAATTTAAATGCAATGTCAATACACATCTACTAACCACTGGACTCTAGCTCTCTCCCCACCACTGTATAACCTTCCCTTTCTCTCCACCTATGTATCTGTCATCGCACCTGCTTTCTCAGCTTTCTATTGTTCCTTTCTAATTAGTTTGTACTCCTCACTCTTTTCTAATTAATCTTTTTACATTTATGTAGCCCCCTGCACATCAGTGGCGTTTCCGCCTTGCTCGGGGTGAAATGATTAAAAAAAAAAATCGGTACTCGTGGATTTATTTTCATTTCCAATCCCTGATTATTTCTGCTTGAATAATTTTAGTTCATTTTCGTCCCTATTGCTGAATTCGTTGCTGCACATCCAATTGTGTTAATTTATTTACCAAATTTGTTATTTGTTATAGAATATACATTTTTATCAATGGTGAATAATCGTTACATACACGAGCCATTATATACACGAGCCATTATACAGTAAAAATTTCATATAAACATTCAGTTAAATAACGTATCTAGCTGCGGTTATTTTAAGCTAACATTTAAATAACGATATTCTAGAATCCAGTCGAACAATAAACATTGGAACAAATATAAAGAAATAAAAATTATTTGTTGGGAGAAACGTTTAAATCTTTTTCTAAGATATTTCCATAATTAAGTAACACTTCAAACTACAGGGAGAAATGTTAGTCGCTTTCAATGCGACAAGATGCGAATGGTCGGCGGTATTTTGGAAGTGTTTCAAATGCCTCTTCACCGAAATGTATTAATCGAAAATAAAATAGTTCTTTACAAAACTTTGGATGCCAAGCTCAGATGACAGCGAAATAAAATAAATGTCGGGGATTTTTCTTTCCTGTTTTATTGGTGTGTGTGTGGGAAGAAAGGTTCCCTGACTGTGACGAAGTTGCTTCACCGACGATATGGTTAACGTCATCAGCGAATGAAATGAATAAAAAAAATGAGGAGAGGGAAGAGAGTGACATTAAAGGAAGAAAATGGAACAAGAAGAAGAAAGAAAATAGGGAGTAAATAGACGGTAATTAAAATGAGAAAGACGAAAAAGAAGAGAGGAAAAAAGAAGAAAGTAAAAAGGGGGAGACAGATACAAAATGAAGAGAGAAAAGAAAGGACGTGAAGAAGAAGACAAAGAAAGAAAGAATGACATGGACAAAAAAAATGGTGGAAAATGGATAGAAACTAAAGAGAGAGGGACGCGTATAGGTAGACAGGGGAAGGAAATGGCCGGATAGGGAGAAAGGGGAAGAAAATGGCCGGATAGGGAGAAAAGGGAAGAAAATGGCCGGATAGAGAGAAAGGGGAAGAAAATGGCCGGATAGAGAGAAAGGGGAAGAAAATGGCCGGATAGGGAGAAAGAGGAAGAAAATGGCCGGATAGTGAGAAAGGGGAAAAAATGGCCGGATAGATAGAAAGGAGAAGAAAATGGCCAGATAGGTGGACAGGGGAAGAAAATGGCCGGATAGGGAGGAAGGGGAAGAAAATGGCCGGATAGGGAGGAAGGGGAAGAAAATGGCCGGATAGGGAGAAAGGGGAAAAAAATGGCCGGATAGGGAGAAAGGGGAAGAAAATGGCCGGATAGGGAGAAAGGGGAAAAAAATGGCCAGATAGGTAGACAGGGGAAGGAAATGGCCGGATAGAGGGAGAAAGGGGAAAAAATGGCCGGATAGAGAGAAAAAGGAAGAAAATGGCCGGATAGGGAGAAAGGGGAAAAAAATGGGCGGATAGGGAGAAAGGGGAAAAATGGCCAGATAGGTAGACAGGGGAAGAAAATGGCCGGATAGGGAGAAAGAGGAAGAAAATGGCCGGATAGAGAGAAAGGGGAAGAAAATAGCCGGATAGGGAGAAAAGGGAAGTAAATAGCCAGATAGGGAGAAAGGGGAAGGAAATGGCCGGATAGGGAGAAAGGGGAAGAAAATGGCCAGATAGGTAGACAGGGGAAGAAAAAGGCCGGATAGGGAGAAAGGGGAAGAAAATGGCCGGATAGGGAGGAAGGGGAAGAAAATGGCCGGATAGGGAGAAAGGGGAAGAAAATGGCCGGATAGGGAGAAAGGGGAAAAAATGGCTAGATAGGTAAACAGGGGAAGGAAATGGCCGGATAGGTAGACAGGGGAAAGAAATGGCCGGATAGGGAGAAAGGGGAAGGAAATGGCCGGATAGGGAGAAAGGAGAAAAAAATGGCCAGATAGGTAGACAGGGGAATGAAATGGCCGGATAGGTAGACAGGGGAATGAAATGGCCGGATAGGGAGAAAGGGGAAGAAAATGGCCAGATAGGTAGACAGGGGAAGAAAATGGCCAGATAGGTAGACAGGGGAAGTAAATGGCCAGATAGGGAGAAAGGGGAAAAAATGGCCAGATAGGGAGAAAGGGGAAAAAATGGCCAGATAGGTAGACAGGGGAAGGAAATGGCCGGATAGGGAGAAAGGGGAAGAAAATGGCCAGATAGGTAGACAGGGGAAGAAAATGGCCGATAGGGAGAAAGGGGAAGAAAAAGGCCGGATAGGGAGAAAGGGGAAGGAAATGGCCGGATAGGGAGAAAGGGGAAAAAATGGCCGGATAGGAAGAAAGGGGAAGAAAATGGCCGGATAGGGAGGAAGGGGAAGAAAATGGCCGGATAGGGAGGAAGGGGAAGAAAATGGCCGGATAGGGAGAAAAGGGAAAAAATTGCCAGATAGGGAGAAAGGGGAAAAAATGGCCGGATAGGGAGAAAGGGGAAGAAAATGGCCGGATAGGGAGAAAGGGGAAGAAAATGGGCGGATAGGGAGGAAGGGGAAGAAAATGGCGGGATAGATAGAAAGGGGAAGAAAATGGCCAGATAGGGAAAAAGGGGAAGGAAATGGCCGGATAGGGAGAAAGGGGAAGAAAATGGCCGGATAGGGAGGAAGGGGAAGAAAATGGCCGGATAGGGAGAAAGGGGAAAAAATTGCCAGATAGGGAGAAAGGGGAAAAAAATGGCCGGATAGGGAGAAAGGGGAAGAAAATGGCCGGATAGGGAGGAAGAGGAAGAAAATGGCCGGATAGGGAGAAAGGGGAAGAAAATGGGCGGATAGGGAGGAAGGGGAAGAAAATTGCCGGATAGGGAGGAAGGGGAAGAAAATGGGCGGATAGGGAGGAAGGGGAAGAAAATGGCCGGATAGGGAGGAAGGGGAAGAAAATGGCCGGATAAGGAGAAAGGGGAAAAAATTGCCAGATAGGGAGAAAGGGGAAAAAATGGCCGGATAGGGAGGAAGGGGAAGAAAATGGCCGGATAGGGAGGAAGGGGAAGAAAATGGCCGGATAGGGAGGAAGGGGAAGAAAATGGCCGGATAGGGAGAAAAGGGAAAAAATTGCCAGATAGGGAGAAAGGGGAAAAATGGCCGGATAGGGAGAAAGGGGAAGAAAATGGCCGGATAGGGAGGAAGGGGAAGAAAATGGCGGGATAGATAGAAAGGGGAAGAAAATGGCGGGATAGATAGAAAGGGGAAGAAAATGGCCAGATAGGGAAAAAGGGGAAGGAAATGGCCGGATAGGGAGAAAGGGGAAAAAATGGCCACATAGGTAGACAGGGGAAGGAAATGGCCGGATAGGGAGGAAGGGGAAGAAAATGGCCGGATAGATAGAAAGGGAAAGAAAATGGCCAGATAGGGAAAAGGGGAAGGAAATGGCCGGATAGGGAGAACGGGGAAAAAATGGCCAGATAGGTAGACAGGGGAAGGAAATGGCCGGATAGAAATAAAGGGGAAGAAAAAGGCTGGATAGGGAGAAAGGGGAAGAAAATGGCCGGATAGGGAGAAAGGGGAAGAAAATGGCCGGATAGGGAGAAAGGGGAAAAATGGCCAGATAGGGAGAAAGGGGAAGGAAATGGCCGGATAGGGAGAAAGGCGAAAAAATAGACAGATAGGAAGAAAGGGGAAGGAAATGGCCGGATAGGGAGACAGGGGAAAAAATGGCCAGATAGGGAGAAAGGGGAAGGAAATGGCCAGATAGGTAGACAGGGGAAGGAAATGGCCGGATAGTGAGAAAGGGGAAGAAAATGGCCGGATAGAGAGAAAAGGGAAGAAAATGGCCAGATAGGTAGACAGGGGAAAGAAATGGCCGGATAGGGAGAAAGGGGAAGAAAATGGCCGGATAGGGAGAAAGGGGAAGAAAATGGCCGGATAGGTAGACAGGGGAAGAAAATGGGCGGATAGGGAGAAAGGGGAAGAAAATAGCCAGATAGGTAGACAGGGGAAGGAAATGGCCGGATAGGTAGAAAGGGGAAGGAAATGGCCGGATAGGTAGAAAGGGGAAGGAAATGGCCAGATAGGTAGAAAGGGGAAGGAAATGGCCGGATAGGGAGAAATGGGAAGAAAATGGCCGGATAGGGAGAAAGGGGAAAAAATGGCCGGATAGGGAGACAGGGGAAAAAATGGCCAGATCGGTAGACGGGAAGGAAACGGCCGGATAGGGAGAAAGGAGAAGGAAATGGCCGGATAGGGAGAAAGGGGAAGAAAATGGCCAGATAGGTAGACGGGAAGGAAACGGCCGGATAGGGAGAAAGTAGAAGGAAATGGCCGGATAGGGAGAAAGGGGAAGAAAATGGCCTGATAGGTAGACAGGGGAAAGAAATGGCAGGATAGGGAGACAGGGGAAAAAATGGCCGGATAGGGAGAAAGGGGAAGAAAATGGCCAGATAGGAAGAAAGGGGAAGGAAATGGTCGGATAGGGAGACAAGGGAAAAAATGGCCAGATAGGTAGACGGGAAGGAAATGGCCGGATAGGGAGAAAGGGGAAAGAAATGGCCGGATATGGAGAAAGGGGAAAAATGGCCAGATAGGCAGACAGGGGAAGTAAATGGCCAGATAGGGAGAAAGGGGAAGGAAATGGCCGGATAGGAAGAAAGGGGAAGTAAATAGCCAGATAGGGAGAAAGGGGAAGAAAATGGGCAGATAGGTAGAAAGGGCAAGGAAATGGCCAGATAGGGAGAAAGGGGAAGAAAATGGCCGGATAGGAAGAAAGGGGAAGTAAATGGCCAGATAGGCAGACAGGGGAAGAAAATGGCCAGATAGGGAGAAAGGGGAAGGAAATGGCCGGATAGGAAGAAAGGGGAAGTAAATGGCCAGATAGGGAGAAAGGGGAAGAAAATGGCCGGATAGGAAGAAAGGGGAAGAAAATGGCCGGATAGGGAGAAAGGGGAAGAAAATGGCCAGATAGGGAGAAAGGGGAAGGAAATGGCCGGATAGGAAGAAAGGGGAAGAAAATAGCCAGATAGGCAGACAGGGGAAGTAAATGGCCAGATCGGTAGACGGGAAGGAAACGGCCGGATAGGGAGAAAGGAGAAGGAAATGGCCGGATAGGAAGAAAGGGGAAAAAATGGCCAGATAGGTAGACAGGGGAAGGAAATGTCCGGATAGGGAGACAGGGGAAATATTGGCCGGACAGGTAGACAGGGGAAGAAAATGGCCGGATAGGGAGAAAGGGGAAGAAAATGGCCGGATAGGGAGAGAGGGGAAAAAATGGCCAGATCGCTAGACGGGAAGGAAACGGCCGGATAGGGAGAAAGGCGAAGGAAATGGCCGGATAGGAAGAAAGTGGAAGGAAATGGCCGGATAGGGAGACAGGGGAAAAAATGGCCAGATCGGTAGACGGGAAGGAAACGGCCGGATAGGGAGAAAGGAGAAGGAAATGGCCGGATAGGGAGAAAGGGGAAGAAAATGGCCAGATAGGTAGACGGGAAGGAAACGGCCGGATAGGGAGAAAGGAGAAGGAAATGGCCGGATAGGGAGACAGGGGAAAAAATGGCCGGATAGGTAGACAGGGGAAGAAAATGGCCGGATAGGGAGAAAGGGGAAGAAAATGGCCAGATAGGAAGAAAGGGGAAGGAAATGGTCGGATAGGGAGACAGGGGAAAAAATGGCCAGATAGGTAGACGGGAAGGAAATGGCCGGATAGGGAGAAAGGGGAAAGAAATGGCCGGATAGGGAGAAAGGGGAAAAATGGCCAGATAGGTAGACGGGAAGGAAATGGCCAGATAGGGAGAACGGGGAAGAAAATGGGCGGATAGGGAGACAGGTGAAGGAAATGGCCAGATATAAGAAAGGGGAAGGAAATGGCCGGATAGGAAGAAAGGGGAAGTAAATAGCCAGATAGGGAGAAAGGGGAAGAAAATGGGCAGATAGTTAGAAAGGGCAAGGAAATGGCCAGATAGGGAGAAAGGGGAAGAAAATGGCCGGATAGGAAGAAAGGGGAAGTAAATGGCCAGATAGGCAGACAGGGGAAGTAAATGGCCAGATAGGGAGAAAGGGGAAGGAAATGGCCGGATAGGAAGAAAGGGGAAGTAAATGGCCAGATAGGGAGAAAGGGGAAGAAAATGTCCAGATAGGAAGAAAGGGGAAGAAAATGGGCGGATAGGGAGAAAGGGGAAGAAAATGGCCAGATAGGGAGAAAGGGGAAGGAAATGGCCGGATAGGAAGAAAGGGGAAGAAAATGGCCAGATAGGCAGACAGGGGAAGTAAATCGCCAGATCGGTAGACGGGAAGGAAACGGCCGGATAGGGAGAAAGGAGAAGGAAATGGCCGGATAGGGAGAAAAGGTAAGAAAATGCCCAGATTGGAAGAAAGGGGAAGTAAATAGCCAGATAGGGAGAAAGGAGAAGGAAATGACCGGATAGGGAGAAAGGGGAAGAAAATGGCCAGATAGGTAGTCAGGGGAAGTAAATGGCCAGATAAGGAGAAATGGGAAGAAAATGTCCAGATAGGGAGAAAGGGGAAGAAAATGCCCAGATAGGAAGAAAGCGGAAGTAAATAGCCAGATAGGTAGACAGGGGAAGGAAATGGCTAGATAGGGAGAAAGTGGAAGAAAATGGCCAGATAGGTAGAAAGGGGAAGTAAATGGCAAGATAGGTAGACAAGGGAAGTAAATGGCCAAATAGGTAGACAGGGGAAGTAATTGGCCAGATAGGTAGACAGGGGAAGGAAATGGCTGGATAGGGAGAAAGGGGAAAAATGGCCAGAGAGGTAGGCAGGGGAAGTAAATGTCCAGATAGGGAGAAAGGGGAACGAAATGGCCGGATAGGGAGACAGGTGAAGTAAATGGCCAGAAAGGTAGACAGGGGAAGAAAATGGCCAGATAGGTAGACAGGGGAAGTAAGTGGCCACATAGGTAGACAGGGGAAGGAAATGGCCGGATAGGGAGAAAGGGGAAAAAATGCGAGATAGGGAGAAAGGGGAAGTAAATGGCCAGATAGGTAGACAGGGGAAGTAAATGGCCAGATAGGGAGAAAGGGGAAAAAATGCCAGATAGGGAGAAAGGGGAAGAAAATGGGCGGATAGGGAGAAAGGTGAAGGAAATGGCCATATATGAGAAAGGGGAAGGAAATGGCCGGATAGGAAGAAAGGGGAAGTAAATAGCCAGATAGGGAGAAAGGGGAAGAAAATGGGCGGATAGGGAGAAAGGTGAAGGAAATGGCCATATATGAGAAAGGGGAAGGAAATGGCCGGATAGGGAGAAAGGGGAAGAAAATGGCCAGATAGGGAGAAAGGGGAAGCAAATGGCCAGATAGGGAGAAAGGGGAAAAAATGGCCAGATAGGGAGAAAGGGGAAGGAAATGGCCGGATAGGAAGAAAGGGGAAGTAAATAGCCAGATAGGTAAAAAGGGGAAGGAAATGGCCGGATAGGGAGAAAGGGGAAGAAAATGGCCAGATAGGGAGAAAGGGGAAGAAAATGGCTAGATAGCAAGAAAGGGGAAGAAAATGGCCGGATAGGGAGACAGGTGAAGTAAATGGCCAGATAGGGAGAAAGGGGAAGGAAATGGCCGGATAGGAAGAAAGGGGAAGAAAATGGCCAGATAGGCAGACAGGGGAAGTAAATGGCCAGATAGGGAGAAAGGGGAAGAAAATGGCCAGATAGGAAGAAAGGGGAAGAAAATGGCCGGATAGGGAGAAAGGGAAAGTAAATGGCCAGATAGGAAGAAAGGGGAAGTAAATAGCCAGATAGGGAGAAAGGGGAAGAAAATGGCCGGATAGGGAGAAAGGGGAAGAAAATGGCCAGATAGGCAGACAGGGGAAGTAAATGGCCGGATAGGGAGAAAGGGGAAGAAAATAGCCAGACAGAGAGAAAGGGGAAAAAATGGCCGGATAGGAAGAAAGGGGAAGAAAATAGCCAGATAGGAAGAAAGGGGAAGAAAATGCCCGGATAGGGAGAAAGGGGAAGAAAATGGCCAGATAGGAAGAAAGGGGAAGTAAATGGCCAGATAGGAAGAAAGGGGAAGTAAATAGCCAGATAGAGAGAAAGGGGAAGTAAATGGCCAGATAGGAAGAAAGGGGAAGTAAATAGCCAGATAGGGAGAAAGGGGAAGAAAATGGCCAGATAGGAAGAAAGGGGGAGAAAATGGACGGTTAGGGAGACAGGTGAAGTAAATGGCCGGATAGGAAGAAAGGGGAAGTAAATGCCCAGATAGGCACACAGGGGAAGTAAATGGCCGGATAGGGAGAAAAGGGAAGAAAATGCCCAGATTGGAAGAAAGGCGAAGTAAATAGCCAGATAGGGAGAAAGGGGAAGGAAATGGCCGGATAGGGAGAAAAGGGAAGAAAATGCCCAGATTGGAAGAAAGGCGAAGTAAATAGCCAGATAGGGAGAAATGGGAAGAAAATGTCCAGATAGGGAGAAAGGGGAAGAAAATGCCCAGATAGGAAGAAAGCGGAAGTAAATAGCCAGATAGGTAGAAAGGGGAAGGAAATGGCTAGATAGGGAGAAAGTGGAAGGAAATGGCCGGATAGGGAGAAAGAGGAAGAAAATGGCCAGATTGGTAGACAGGGGAAGTAAATAGCCAGATAGGTAGAAAGGCGAAGTAAATAGCCAGATAGGGAGAAAGGGGAAGGAAATGGCCGGATAGGGAGAAAGAGGAAGAAAATGGCCAGATAGGTAGAAAGGCGAAGTAAATAGCCAGATAGGTAGAAAGGGGAAGGAAATGGCTAGATAGGGAGAAAGTGAAAGGAAATGGCCGGATAGGGAGAAAGAGGAAGAAAATGGCCAGATTGGTAGACAGGGGAAGTAAATAGCCAGATAGGGAGAAAGGGGAAGGAAATGGCTAGATAGGGAGAAAGTGGAAGAAAATGGCCAGATAGGTAGACAGGGGAAGTAAATGGCAAGATAGGTAGACAAGGGAAGTAAATGGCCAAATAGGTAGACAGGGGAAGTAATTGGCCAGATAGGGAGAAATGGGAAGAAAATGTCCAGATAGGTAGACAGGGGAAGTAAATGGCAAGACAGGTAGACAAGGGAAGCAAATGGCCAAATAGGCAGACAGGGGAAGTAATTTGCCAGATAGGTAGACACAGGGGGAAGGAAATGGCTGGATAGGGAGAAAGTGGAAGAAAATGGCCAGATAGGTAGACAGGGGAAGGAAATGGTACATAGGTAGACAAGGGAAGTAAATGGCCAAATAGGTAGACAGGGAAGTAATTTGCCAGATAGGTAGACATTGTAGGGGAAGGAAATGGCTGGATAGGGAGAAAGGGGAAAATGGTCAGAGAGGTAGGCAGTGGGAAGTAAATGTCCAGATAGGGAAAAAGGGGAAGGAAATGGCCGGATAGGGAGGCAGGTGAAGTAAATGGCCAGATAGGTAGACAGGGGAAGAAAATGGCCAGATAGGTAGACAGGGGAAGTAAATGGCCACATAGGTAGACAGGGGAAGGAAATGGCCGGATAGGGAGAAAGGGAAAATGCCAGATAGGGAGAAAGGGAAGAAAATGGCCAGATAGGAAGAAAGAGGAAGTAAATGGCCAGATAGGAAGAAAGTGTGGAAGTAAATAGCCAGATAGGTAGAAAGGGGAAGGAAATGGCTAGATAGGAGAAAGTGGAAGGAAATGGCCGGATAGGGAGAAAGAGGAAGAAAATGGCCAGATTGGTGGACAGGGAAGTAAATAGCCAGATAGGTAGAAAGGCGAAGTAAACACAGATAGGGAGAAAGGGGAAGGAAATGCCGGATAGGGAGAAAAGAGGAAGAAAATGGCCAGATAGGTAGAAAGCAAGAAGTAAATAGCCAGATAGGTAGAAAGGGGAAGGAAATGGCTAGATAGGGAGAAAGTGAAAGGAAAATGGCCGGATAGGGAGAAAGAGGAAGAAAATGGCCAGATTGGTAGACAGGGGAAGTAAATAGCCAGATAGGGAGAAAGGGGAAGGAAATGGCTAGATAGGGGAGAAAGTGGAAGAAAATGGCCAGATAGGTAGACAGGGGAAGTAAATGCAAGATAGGTAGACAAGGGAAGTAAATGGCCAAATAGGTAGACAGGGGAAGTAATTGGCTAGATAGGGAGAAATGGGAAGAAAATGTCCAGATAGGTAGACAGGGGAAGTAAATGGCAAGACAGGTAGACAAGGGAAGTAAATGGCCAACAGGTAGACAGGGGGCACTCTGCTAGATAGGTAGACAGGGGAAGGAAATGGCTGATAGGGAGAAGGGAAGAAAATGGCCAGATAGGTAGACAGGGGAAGGAATGGCAAGATAGGTAGACAAGGGAAGTAAATGGCCAAATAGGTAGACAGGGGAAGCATTCCACAGATAGGTAGACAGGGAAGGAAATGGCTGTGTGCTGATAGGGAGAAAGGGGAAAAATGGCCAGAGAGGTAGGCAGGGAAGTAAATGTCCAGATAGGGAAAAAGGGTGGAAGGAAATGGCCGGATAGGGAGGCAGGTGAAGTAAATGGCCAGATAGGTAGACAGGGAAGAAACACAGATAGGTAGACAGGGGAAGTAAATGGCTACATAGGTAGACAGGGGAAGGAAATGGCCGGATAGGAGAAAGGGAAAATGCCAGATAGGGAGAAAGGGAAGAAAATGGCCAGATAGGAAGAAAGAGGAAGTAAATGGCCAGATAGGTAGACAGGGGAAGTAAATGGCCGGATAGGGAGAAAAGGGAAGAAAATGCCCAGATTGGAAGAAAGGCGAAGTAAATAGCCAGATAGGGAGAAAGGGGAAGGAAATGGCCGGATAGGGAGAAAAGGGAAGAAAATGCCCAGATTGGAAGAAAGGCGAAGTAAATAGCCAGATAGGGAGAAATGGGAAGAAAATGTCCAGATAGGGAGAAAGGGGAAGAAAATGCCCAGATAGGAAGAAAGCGGAAGTAAATAGCCAGATAGGTAGAAAGGGGAAGGAAATGGCTAGATAGGGAGAAAGTGGAAGGAAATGGCCGGATAGGGAGAAAGAGGAAGAAAATGGCCAGATTGGTAGACAGGGGAAGTAAATAGCCAGATAGGTAGAAAGGCGAAGTAAATAGCCAGATAGGGAGAAAGGGGAAGGAAATGGCCGGATAGGGAGAAAGAGGAAGAAAATGGCCAGATAGGTAGAAAGGCAAGAAGTAAATAGCCAGATAGGTAGAAAGGGGAAGGAAATGGCTAGATAGGGAGAAAGTGAAAGGAAATGGCCGGATAGGGCGAAAGAGGAAGAAAATGGCCAGATTGGTAGACAGGGGAAGTAAATAGCCAGATAGGGAGAAAGGGGAAGGAAATGGCTAGATAGGGAGAAAGTGGAAGAAAATGGCCAGATAGGTAGACAGGGGAAGTAAATGGCAAGATAGGTAGACAAGGGAAGTAAATGGCCAAATAGGTAGACAGGGGAAGTAATTTGCCAGATAGGTAGACAGGGGAAGGAAATGGCTGGATAGGGAGAAAGGGGAAAAATGGCCAGAGAGGTAGGCAGGGGAAGTAAATGTCCAGATAGGGAAAAAGGGGAAGGAAATGGCCGGATAGGGAGGCAGGTGAAGTAAATGGCCAGATAGGTAGACAGGGGAAGAAAATGGCCAGATAGGTAGACAGGGGAAGTAAATGGCCACATAGGTAGACAGGGGAAGGAAATGGCCGGATAGGGAGAAAGGGAAAAAAAATGCCAGATAGGGAGAAAGGGAAGAAAATGGCCAGATAGGAAGAAAGAGGAAGTAAATGGCCAGATAGGTAGACAGGGGAAGTAAATGGCCAGATAGGTAGACAGGCGAAGAAAATGGCCAGATAGGTAGACAGGGGAAGAAAATGGCCAGATAGGGAGAAAGTGGAAGAAAATAGGTGGATAGAGCGAAAGAGTCGGCAGGCCTGACAAAGTAAAACTGGCAGCTACTCTCGTAAAGGACCTCTGATCTGTGCTTAACAAGAGCAAGTAATGGCTTGTAAATTTCAACACATCTAAGACAGAACCTTATTTAATCATCTTTTCTGTTTACCAATACCATGGCTGGATACGGTTTTTTTATTGTCCTTTAACCTCACTTCTCTTAACTAAGATCTTATTATTCTCTTTAACTCCCTGTGATTTCTCCTTCCATGTCATAGAAGCATTATTGCCTTGCTTGGGGCGGAATGATTTAAAAATAAAGATTTAAACTATAAATATAAAAATAAAAAGATAAATTGGATATTTTAAAAATATTATAAAATATTGAAATTTAAAAATTGGTAAATGGTTTTTGAAATTAATTTAAATGATGAAAATGTAAGTAAAAATTAAGTTAAAAAGAAAATTTGAATTTAAATAATGACGACTTATTCAAAATCATTTTAGCTGTTGTTAAAAGTCAACTAGAGATGTTGTTTGTTATTTCGTACAATTCTTTATTTTAGATTCTGGGGGACCAGACTGAAATATTCAAAATTAACCTAGATTTTGATATGAAAATGTCACTTAGTTTCAGTGACCAAAAGGAAGAGAAACCATTTTGGTATACTGAACAATCAACTACTCTGAACCAGAATAATTATGTTTTGCTCATCCATATGGCTTACATAATGGTCATACATAGAATAATACTATGGAGATTTGATCTAAACATATATATAAATGGAACTTTGTGTGTGTGTGTGTGTGTGTGTGTGTCCGTTAGCTATAGATTCCAAAACGGCTGAACCAATTTTCTTGAAAATTTACACAGTTGTACTATAAGCGTCTGCGAGTGTTCTTAGCTAGGTTTTGTGTCGAGGTACCCCCGATAAATATCGAAAATCGATAATCGAAAAAATCGGTTTATAGAAGGAGTGGTCCGATTTTAATCATATTTGATACACTTATAGACATAAGAAACAATATTCAGAAGTTTCAAGGTTGCAGTTCTTAGTTCAGAAATTCGATAATATATATATGTATATAAAAAGCAAGATGTTTGTGTGTGTGTCTGTTTATCTGCCTGTATGTCTGTATTTTTTTCAGCCCTTTTTTATTTAATTTTTGCCTCGGATTTGGCTCTAAGTAGGTATAATTGTAGTTCTTAGTCTCAGCCATGATACTTTTTACTCAGAGGACTTATTTAGCCTTCAAAATTCAGTTTACGACGAAAAATCCTATTTGATATCGATACCAGGAAATCAAAATTTGACTTACATCCATTCATTTTTCTTTCAGTTTACGGTTTCGCTTTAACTGGAAACAACTATTGCTTTTTAGTCTTTCGTGCCAATGTCCAAAGAGTCTGAGCTCTAGGACCATGGATTAGTTTTAAAGCTTTCATTACACCCGAGCAACGCCGGGCAATACTGCTAGTATTGAAATAGAAATGAAAAATCAATAGACATTCATGACAAATTTTATAATGAAATTTGTGTGGAATGGACAGATTTCACGTTAATGCAGGGTTTCCCCAGAGCCTTACCCTTGGGCCTAAATTGTTTCTTATCTTTATCAACAACCTTCCTGAGGCCAACAGTTTCCATCTAGATATTTATGCTGATGACGCAAGTATTTACTTCTGTTTTAATAGCAATTTCGACAGGCCTGACATAGAATTGGCGGTTGCGTCTAGTTAGGTTTTTTTTTTTTAAACCGTATCACCCCGAGCAAGGCGGTAACGCCACTGATGTGCAGGGGGCTACGTAAAAGTGAAAAGATCGGAAAAGAGAAAACCGAAAACCATATCCTAAACAGGGAACAAAGGATGAGCCTCTTAACCTGTTCAATAGACATGGGTGGAGTGTGAACTGGGCGATAGATAGATCTATCTACTCCAATTGAAAAAAAAAAGTGAGAAGATTGGAAAAGAGAAAGCCGGAAACCATATCCTAAACAGGGAACAAGGGATGAGCCTCTTAATCTGTTCAATAGACGTGGGTGGATGATGGAACGAGGGTTGCATGGTGTAACAGGAGAAGGCGTGCTAAAAGCCACCAGGGACAGGGAGACGTGGAAAGCCATGATCGCCTACGTAATGAAAAGACAGGGCACATAGAAGAATAATATATATACCAACTGTTTATAAGAAATTATAATGTGAATATAAAGTGGAGGATCAAAACTATATTATAATCAATATATAAACTGATCCCTCATTTTGTAGCCATGTTAGTTTCTATAAATTTATATTTTAGATTTATGGTCTTGAGCTAGTGGATGACAGAGCGGGGGTTGCATGGTGTAACAGGAGAAGGCGTGCTAAGAGCCACCAGGGATAGGAAGACGTGGAAAGCCATGATCGCCTACGTCCTGAAAAGACAGGGCACATAGAAGAAGAATATATAAACCAACTGTTATAATGTGGGTATGAATAGGGGGATCAATTCTATATTATAATCAACATATAAACTGGTCACTCATTTTGTGGCGACGCTATTTTCTATACATTTATATTCTAGATTTATGGGCTTGAGCTAGTGGATGACAGAACGGGGGTTGCATGGAGTAACAGAAAAAGGCGTGCTAAGAGCCACCAAAGATAGGAAGAAGTGGAAAGCCATGATCGCCTACGTCCTGAAAGAACATGGCACTTAGTAGAATATATATGCCAACTGTTTATAAGAAATTATAATGTGGGTATAAAATGGGGGATCAATTCTATATTATAATTAATACATAAACTGATCCCTCATTTTGTGGCCATGCTAGTTTCTATACATTTATATTCTAGATTTATGGGCTTGAGCTAGTGGATGACAGAACGGGGTTTGAATGGTGTAACAGGAGAAGGCCTGCTAAGAGCCACCAGGGAGATGTGGAAAGCCATGATTGTCTACGCCCTGAAGGGACAGGGCACATAGAAGATGAAGACGTAATAGGATCAACGGATAAGATATGGCAGTAATACTTAATGCACGAAAGAATAGAATGATTGATAAGGGAGATTCTGACGCGAAGCAATTACAGCTTACAAGTTTTATTTTGTATTATAGTCATCAGAATTATTATCAGAAGATTGGTTGACGCCATTTTGGAATGTGTAGAATTAGAGCAGAAGAGTGGAATAATAAAATATACACTTTGAATGTTAAATAGAAATTTATTAAAAGAAGGAATAACAAAAGTTGTGGAAATTAATTTTCAATTATAAAACTTAGTAAGAAGTTATGAGTAGAGTTCGTATTCAATATTTGTAGCTGTAATTGTTGAGATAGAGAGGACAATGTCCAGGTCACCTGAAGTTGAGAGTTACATCTTAGATGTGTGTCAGCTAACCACCTCGTCTGAAATGACCGTAACTGGTTAGAGACCATCCTTAAATATTCAATACAGTCACGTGGGGTGGCTCAAAGAAACGATTTTTTCTTTAGCTGTTGAAAAACCGTTTTTTCCGACGTATTTGAATTTTGCGATTTGATGACCAATCAGGCTCCTGAGTTCCGCTACAGGTCAGTAAAAAGGACGGGATATTTATTTATTTTTGGTTTACCTCCGGAACTTCTGCGTGGAGCCTAGATGCGCAAAGACCAGTTTTGGTCATTTGCTTTCTGGACCTCTAAGGGCAAACATCCGGTCCCTCGCTTGCTCGTTATCACCACAAACACAGCAGAGCTAACCAAATTTTCTAACAGAAGAACAAACAATTGATTCAATATAATTATTCCACTTCATGTTACAGTCCAAGAAGGCGTAAAGTGTTGCTCTCCTGGATGTTAGCATCATTCATGCTCATGGCAGGCAGAAAAGTCTCTGTAGGGACTGAATGAAAGCAGTACAAGTTTTACCCTATTCTGTACACGATAAAATGAAAACAAGAGCCACTTACCTCATTCCGTAGACGATTGAGCCGTTTCCAAAAAGTCTGATCATTTTGTTTTTTTCGGTAATATCGTGAAGGAAAGAGTTTTTGTCATTGGCAAAGAATGTGTCTGGAACCCAGATTTTCTCGGCAAAATCTCCTGTCAAGGTTAAGTTATCATCCGAGTTATTTGAGTAGACTAATCGTTCATCCGTCCAATACTGATTAAGGTACATTGTTATGGTGTAATCCTGAAAGATAAAAATATATTTACTTAGGTTCATATTTCTTTTCATAATTTTTCATTATCGTAAATTGTTTCAACATTTTTTCTCTCTCATACTGTGATCAATATTCCGTGTTTTTGTTTTTTTTGCTATGTTTTTAATTGATTTTGTTGTTTTGTTTTTTTCATTTCATTGCAAACAAAGTAGTTATGCCACTATTACGCGGGCGGGGGGTGTGTGAAAACATGGAGTGAAAGTGAAAGAGAAAATTGAGAATAGGGAGGATTGAGGAAAGGACGAAAGACGAACGGGTTTCAAGAAGATAGAAAATGGTGACTGACGTTGCATTTAATTTGATTTAATCATTTCACTCCAAGCAAGGTGGGAATATCCACCAGTACGCAGGGTTTAAATGGAGTGAAAGTGAATGAGAAAACTGAGAATAGGGAGGATTGAGGAAAGTACAAGAGATGAACGGGATTCAAGAAGATAGAAAATGGCAATTGTCGTTGCATTTACGTTTATATGATCATTTCACCCCAAGAAAGGTAGGAATGTAACTAGTACGCATTTCGTTATATGGATTGAAAGTGAAAGAGAAAACTGAAAATAGGGAGGATTGAGGAAAGGACGAAAGATGAACGGGATTCAAGAAGATAGAAGATGGCGATTGACATTGCATTCAAAGTTTTATTATTAAATTTATATTATTGTAGTTAACAGAGAAGCAAGTAAGCAGAATAGAATCACACAGGTAAGAAGTTTGAGAAAAGAAACTGTTCGAGTAGAAGTGGCGGTTAGATCTAACTATTTCAACGTTAAAACGGTGGGACCTAGCTGCCAATCTAGTAGCACACTTCAGTTTATGTAGTCGGGGCACCAAAGAAAAATGCTCGTCAGAGCAGTTGCCAGGAAAATATTTATAGATGCGTTGGTGAGAAAGTGACTAAAGCGGAGACGCCAGGTTAGGATTGATAACATTGCAGATTTTTCTTTAGATTAGAATATTAAAATATATGCATTCAATATCTTATTGAGTTGGTGTGCTTGTTTGCTAGGGGATCATATAATTTAAATAGTAATGTGGTCCTGGGCATGATGGTAAACTGCATCCGGCAGCAAGGCCTATGATTGGAAAGTTGTGAGGAGCATGGAACTACCTCTTAATTGCTGTTGTTCTCAGGTCCACCCTGACCCAGAGTGGTAGCAGCTGTTAGGGTCCCAGCTATGGCCAAATATTCAACCCCCAATACTATGAAAGTATAGAAATTCTTTTAGAAAGATATATGGATAAAAATAGGCTTTTTATAGGAAAATATACATTGGAAGTAATTGAACAGGTTAAGAGGCTCATCCCTTGTTCCCTGATTAGGACGTGGTTTCCGGCTTTCTCTTTTCCAATCTATTCACTCTTACTTAGCCCCCTGCACACCAGTGGCCTTACCGCCTTGCTTGGGGTGATGTGATTAAAAAAAAATTCTGAAGGAAAAATATTGCGAACAATACATTTTTAAAGAAAAAATTATTATCAGCAAAAGAGTTTTGAATACAAAACTAGAAGACATTTTCAGTTCTCTCAAATAAAAAAGAATAAAAATAAAATTTAATTAAAGTCTGACTAAATCAACTTTCTCACTATAACGGAACATTAAAAAAATATATTAAAAGTCTACTTTTTTGGCATTAAATAACCCACAGAGGTTGATAAGCCATTAAACAAAACAAAGTAAATAAAAATGTTTTGTTAAATAATATGAAGAAGTTCTCAGAATTTTTTAAATCAAATTTTCGAATAAGTTGTTTTGTTTTAGCGGAAATTTTGCCAACATTTATATTTTATTTCATTATTTTTTCTCGATTACTTCCAAATGATACGCCATTCGTTTTCAAGGATTTTTCTATTTGCAAATTGTTTTTAATTCCAGTGCAGTTTAGGGTTGAGAAATAACCTGAGCGAACTAGACGTACAATCAGAATTTGTTATTGGCAAATTCAAACGCAATATAAAATATGCAGATGGCACGGTATTGAATGATAAAATTGACAGACAGAACTTGTTCATATTATTTAAAAATAAAAAAAATGCTTGAAAATATTATTGCTGCCAAAATACATCTTATTTAAATTTTGCACGCACACACACACACACACACACACGCACGCGCACACACACACACACACACACACACACACACACACACACATATATGTCTATATATATGTGTGTGTGTGTGTGTGTGTGTGTGTGTGTGTGTATAAACGAAAATAACGATGTTTTTATAAACACATTGGCAATATTTTATTTCGCGGATCCTTTATAGACTGCTCTTCAAACCAAATTCATGCAATAATCAATGGTTTAAAATTATCCAGACAAAAAAAAAAAAAAGATCGAGGAAAAAGAAAAAAAAAAAAGAAAAAAGAAAAAAAGAAGAAAAAATTGGAGTGAGGGGGTTAGATTTACAGAATTAGATATTAGCGTCTGTATTATAACTAGACGACAAGATAGCTTTGGCCTAGATTTACAATGACAGTAGCTACGCGAGACAGTATAATTTGACTTGAATTTTTTGTTGGCTATTTTAAAATGCATGACATCAAAATTAGGGGTTGAAATTTCACTAGAAAAATTGAATTCTTAGTTTTTCCTATTAATTATAACGGTAATAATAATATTATTATATCACGAAAATACTATTTCATGAAACTTATTGGTATTAATAATAACATAGTAATAATAATAATGATAATAATAATATTTAAAAACCTTAATAATAATAAGGATGTTTAAATGTAGGGTCAATAGACACCTCCTATCACCCTAACTGCCAATTATTCTCGGAACACTCTCATCTACCCGACCCTCATTCTCGGTATCCTTACCCGCCGTTCACCCACCCTCTGACATTTCCTATATTTAACCATTCTCGGTATCCCTACCCGCCTATCACCCACCCTCTGACATTTCCTATATTTAATCATCCTTTCTCCACTCTATGTAGCCCCCTGCGCAGTAGTGGCAGTGACATGCCTTGCTCGGGGTGAAACGCTTATAAAAAAAAAACAAAACAAAAAACAGTATTATATATTTATTTCTACCGGCCTGATTATTTACGATAATCATCATGTTACGGAAATTAACGAAGATTAACGAAACTCGTTATAAGTAACCGACAATTTGAAATGATTTGTTTGAACATTATTTTTGATCGATACTCGTATTTAAGTAGATATTCTGTTCATAATCAAACAGTATTATATATTTATTTCTACCGACCTGATTATTTACGATAAATTCTTGTTACGAATGACACACATTTTCGTAACAAAAATTCATCGTAAATAATCAGGTCGGTAGAAATAAATATATAATACTGTTTGATTATGAACAGAATATCTACTTAAATACGATTATCGATGGAAAATAGTCTTCAAAAAAATAATTTCATATATATATATATATATATATATATATATATATGGGTTATGTCTTGAAGGCTGTCACAATTGTGACAGCCTTCAAGACATAACCCATACAACTATTTTACACAATGCTTCAAGCAAATTACAAAACTTTGCTATATATATATATATATATATATATATATATATATATATATATAGCCTTTGCCCTGACGATCCGTAGTGTGAAACCGCGGTAGGTTTTGGCTCACTTTAGATTTTTTTCGTGTGTCTTTGCTCTACTTTTGTATATCTTTTGTACTTTGTATCGAGCACTTTTTCTTGTGGTTGGTTCCGTTTGGGTTTTTTTTCTTTACTGCGGAGTATTGAATGTTTTGTTCTTGTTCCGCGGCTTTCTTTTTTTTCTCCCCATTTATCCGAAGCCTTAGTGCACCGGATTACAGCGGAATTAGGTTCTGTTTGTTAGTAGTTTTTTTGAAGGTTTATCTTAGTATAAATTTACAGCCTACATACTTACAGAGTCTATTTAGTTATTATTTTGATTTTGATATTTATATATATATATATATATATATATATATATATATATATGAATGAAATGTTTACGAAAGTCGTAACATAATGGATTAACTCCGACTTATGTTTTTAATGTTTTCGTTTAAACATTATTAAACATTATTAAACATTATTTTTAATGGATACTCGTATTGGGGTAGATTCTCTGTATTTTTATAATTAAACAGTATTCCAGTATTAACATATAATTAAATTTATTTCTTTTAATTAGAAACACGTTGCGATACGGGAATTTCTATGTCTCAAGATTTCGACCGAAAATGTAGCGAAAATGATTTTCATTTTAAATGAAAATCATTTTCACAACTATGATCTAACATTTCCTGATGACGAGGTAGAAATCTCTAAACGTAGAAATTTCCATGTCGCAATGTATTTTTAATTTAAAAACAAATATATATATATATATATATATATATATACAGAATATCTAAGTGAGAGCCATACAAACGTACTTAGGTTTCAGCCTACGCCTCGTCAGGATAAATTCGTTGCACTACTTTCGTATTGAGCGCTTTAGTGTTAGGGTTTTCGTCTTGGGTTTTTTTTTCTTTCCTACGAGTATTTGACATTTTGTTCATGTACTTCGTTTGTTTCTTTTTTTTTTACTTCCCCTCCTTTTCCCTTTGAGTTCGTCCTCGGTGGGTTTTTCAGGACGAACTTAAATATAGTTTAACAATTACTAGTATTAGCAGAATTATTTTTGTTACTATTAATATTGTTATAATTATTATCGTTATATATATAGTAAATTTCTCGTTCTGGGTATGACGATTAACTACGTCCGGCAGCAAGGCCTCTAATTGGGAGTTTATAACAGAGCGTTGACCTTCCTATCAATTGCTTTTTTTCACAGGTCCATCCTGACCCTGGGTTGGTAGCACCTTGTAGGGTCCCAGCTTTGGGAATATAGTTACCCCCACCAAACTGGTGTTAAAACACTATGAAACTCTAAAAAATTATACTAAAATACCAAAAGTAAATCTTCATAGTAAAATATTACCAGCTGATGTTCCCCCAAAATGAAATCTCATTCTTAAATGACCCATAAGGGTTATTTGATGCCGAAAATGAAATGACGCTAAACAAACAAAAGAAAAAAAAGCATTTTTCTACCGCCTTAACGTAGATTTATTATGAATTTTCTATAAATATTTTCATGGCAAATGTTCAGATTAGCGTTCCTCTTTGGTACCTAGTTTCATGAATTTAAGCGCAATACTATATTGGTAGCTTTTACAGAAGCATGCTGAGGATACCATGGACTGAGCACATGAGCAACGATGAGGTGTTGGAAAGGATGCAAACGAGAAGAAAACTCATACTTAATATCAGGAAGAAACAAATGAGGTTCCTGGGACAAGGAGGGTCTGGAGAACTTAATACTCACAGGTCTGATAAATAGAAGAAGAGACAGGGTAAAACAGCGCGAGCTGTTAGGTCTGAGCAAATGGTTGACGGAGCGAGGCTTGGAAGAGATACCAAGAGAAAAATTATTGAGAGCGACAAGAGACCGAGGCCAGTGGAAGTTCATGATCGCTTACGGCCCATAAAGAAGATATTGGCTGCAAGGTTTCATAATTTTACATTTGAACTAAATACATGTAACCATAAGTCCGATACTAACAGTTTATTCTCGCGTTTTCTTTCGTGAAACTATCTTATTGCTTGCCAGTCAACTTTGATCTTTAACAATTTAAATTTTTTGCTCCAATGAACTTAGCTCACTGGCGCCCCCTGTATATGAATTTCCTCAAGCCACAAGATTAGCAGCTAGGTCCCATCTTTTTACTGTGAAACCAATAATATGTAAATGTAACTTCTACTCCATCAGCTTCTTTTCTCGCACACCCCGCTTGCGGAATTCCCTTCCATTTACTTACTTCCTCGACAGCTACAGTCTTCAAGAATTTAAATGTAAAGTCAATAGTCATCTCCTATCTCATTAACCTGCATCCTTTCTCTCATGCTCCTTTCTCCGTCCATTCCACTCTCATCAGTATTCTCATCCTTCTCTTACCCACTTCCTGGCACCTCCATATGACCTATCACTCTTTCTCAAAACTTTCCTCCTATGTAACCCCCTGCAAAACAGTGATTATACAAAGTCTATCTATCTATCTATCTATCTATCTATCTATCTATCTATCTATCTATCTATCTATCTGTTTTGATCTATCTCTCGACATATTTGAGACATATTTAACTGCAAAGTCAATAGTCATCCTCTATCTCACTAATCTGCATCCTCTCTCTCTCATGCTCTATTCTCCGTCCACTCTACTCTCATCATTATTCTCATCCTTCTCTTACCCACTTCTTGACAAACCCTATAACCTGTCACTATTTCTCATAACTTATCTCTTAAAACAAAACAGTGGCAGTAAAATGCCTCGCTTGGGGCGATATGACTTTTTTTTAATTATTTTTTTATAAGCGTTTCACCCCGAGCAAGGCATGTCACTGCCACTACTGTGCAGGGGGCTATGTAGAGTAGAGAAAGGATGATTAAATATAGGAAATGTCAGAGGGTGGGTGATAGGCGGGTAAGGATACCGAGAATGAAGGTTGGGTAGATGTGAGTGTTCTGAGAATAATTGGCAGTTAGGGTGATAGGAGGTGTCTATTGACCCTACATTTAAACACATGGAGATTGTAACTGTCGGGAAAGCAGAGTTGTGGAAGGGAGTTCCACAGGCGAGAAGTGCGAGAGAAGAAGCTGTTGGAGTAGAATTTACGGTTACATCTTATTTGTTTAACTGTGAAAGGGTGGGACCTAGTTGCTAATCTAGTATCTCGTGTAAATTCGTGCTTAGGCGGCACCAGTGATCTAAGCTCATCGGATCAGTAGCCATGAAAGTACTTGTAGAAGAGGCACAGGGAAGCCACATCACGCCGGTGAGAGAGCGGCTGCAGCCGGTCTGCCAAGTCAGTATCAACCACGTTACAGATCCTCCTTTGTATATTGTCAAGAAGCCCAAGGAGAGCAGCAGGGGCACCCGACCAGATATGGCAGCAATATTTAATACACGGGCGGATGGTAGATTTGTATATGTGCAGAATAGATTCAGGTGGGAAAAACTTCCGGGCCCTGCACAGGGAGCCGACTTTCATAGCAGCATATTTGGCAATGGATTCGATATAGTCATTCCATTTGAGGTCCGCCGAAAGTGTAAGGCCAAGGAGGCGTAGTATTTTACTCTCTGGGAGGCTAGCCTGTCCCATGCTAATGGGAGGTAGATGCAATTGTCTATATAAAAAAATCTATCTATCTATCTATCTATCTATCTATCTATCTATCTATCTATCTATCTATCTAGTCTGTTTTGATCTTTCTCTCGACATAGTTATGACATTTAAATGTAAAGTCAATAGTCATCTCCTATCTCACTAACCTGCATCCTCTCTCATGCTTCTTTCTCCGTCCACTCCACTCTCATCAGTATTCTCATCCTTCTCTCACCCACTTCCTGACACCCCCTATAACCTATCACTCTTTCTTATAACTTTCCTCTTATATAACCCCCTGCAAAGCTGTGGCAGTAAAATTCCTTGCTTGGGGTGATATGATTATAAAAAAATTCGATGCCAGTCGTTAAACTTATGTTTTCTGAATTCCATTTCTTTTATTGCTCCCCCCCACCTTAACAATGTTTTCTAATATTCTCTCACATTCTGTCAGTTCATGCGTTTTATTGGGTAAAATGATTAAAAGAAACTCTAGACATCATGGAGGCAGTAAATAGTAAATAAAATTGAAGAAAATCCGAATCGAGTTAAATACGGCAAACGAAGTAAGGTTGTCACTAAGATGAGAACAGAAGAACCGAAGTCATGGCAACACTGAAGCAACGGGTACTTTAAAAACATGGAACTCGGTGAAATGAAGCGGAACAGATTTTAATAGGTTGCGATATAGCGTGTGGCATCATGGGATTTTAATGTCGCCTGGAGGATTGCTAAAGGATTTGACTGTTGCAAATATGGCAGAATAAATAGATTGTTCTTGATAAGCGTGGAAAAAAAGACGGAGTGGTTGGCATATATAAAGAAAAAGATTGAAAACAAGACAGAGATGCAGTAAGAGGGAAAAGAAAGAAAGAAAGAGATAGTAAGAGAAAGAATGAAGTAAAACAAGATGGCGGGAGAAAAGAAAGGCGGAAAGAGAGGGAAGGTCGAAGGAGAGATAAGCAGGAAAGATTTTAGGGAGAAAGAGAAATAAAATATAAAACAAAAAATAGAATAGAAAGAGAAAGAGTAAAAGATCGATAGAGAGTGAGAGAGAGAGCGAGAGCGAGAGGGAAAAAAGGAAGGAATAAACATAGTTGAACTGAGTGAAAAAAGAGCATCATTAAAAGAGAGAGAGAGTGAGTTGGGGAGAGAGAGAGGGTAAGAGAGGGGTGAGATAAAGATAGACAACAGAAAAAAGAAAGAAAGAAAGAAAGAAAGAAAGAAAGAAAAATGCAGAGGGAGAGGAAGAGAGAGAGCGGTACTGAAACTCAGCGATTAATAAGAAAGAAAAAACTAAGGAAGAAAGAGAGAGAGGGAGAGAGAGAGGGAGGGAGAGAGAGGGAGGGAGAGAAATGTAAGCAGTGAGAAAAAATTAAAGGGAGAGGAAGAATAAGAAAAACACTAAGAAAAACAGAGAGAAAGAGAGAGAGAGAGAGAGACTGTGAGAAAGGTTGTGAAAGTGAGCTACGAAAAAGAAAGAGAAAGAATGAGAAAGAGGGAGGAAGAGAAAGAGAAAGTGAAATACAAGTAAGATAAAAGATCAAGGGAGAGAGAGGAAGAGAAGGAGTAAGAAAATGCAGTCAACTCTAAGAAACAAAGAAAGAAAGACATGCGAAGAAAGTGAAAAAGAGAGAAAATTGCAGGCTGTGAGAAGAGAGAGAGAGAGAGAGAGAGAGAGAGAAATAGAGAAGGCTTGACTGAACGAGAAGGGTGGACGATGTGAAAAAAAGAAGAGATAACGTGAGAGAGAGAGAGAAAGAGGGAGAGTAACAGTTTAAGAGAGAGCAAGAAAAATACAGATTTAGAAAGAGAGAACAGAGAGGAGTGGGTGTGTGTGTGAGAGAGAAAGGAATTGAAGAATGGCGGACACAATCTTATCAACATAAACAATTCAGATGGCATTGTGTTAATGGCAGACAGAGAAAGAAGACTGGTTAGAAAGACCTAATCAGCAATTGTTAAAAGACAGATTGTTTGGTCGTCAGCAAAATGGTTATCTAAAAATGTGAGCTTTGTATTAGAGATGTCAGAATTCCAAAAAGTAGAATTCTTCTTCTTCTATGTGCCCTGTCCCTTCAGGACGTAGGCGATCATGGTTCTCCACGTCTTCCTATCCCTTGTGGCTCTTAGTATGTTTTCTCCTGTTACACCTCGCAACCCCCGTTCCGTCATCCACTTGATCAGGCCCTGCAAATATGTTATCTGCTGTCTTCCTCTGTCTCTTTTTCCTTCTATCTGGCCAGTCAGAATCAGGTTCTCCAATCTCTCCTTCCTCATTGCGTGTCCCAGAAACTTCAGTTGTCTCTTCCTGATGCTCAGTATTAATTTCCTTTTCGTTGCCATTCTTTCCAACACCTCATCGTTGCTTGCATGCTCAGTCCACAATATCCGCAGCATCCTTCTGTAGAACCACATTTCCGCTGCTTCAAGTTTTGTCCTCATTTTCGATGATATTGTCCAGCATTCACTGCCGTATTGAAGAACTGACATCACATAGCAATCCAGCACTCTTTTCTTTGTTTCTAGCGAAATTTTCCTGTGTGTTAGTACTTTACTTAGCTTCTGGAACGCGTCTTTTGCCATGCCAATACGCCTTCGGATCCCTGTGTCACACTTTCCATCTCCTGTTAAAACATTTCCTAGGTATGTAAATTTTTGTACTTGCTTGATTCTGGTATCCCCCACCTGTATTTGGCATTTTGGGTTGCACCTTTTGCTGATCATCATGCATTTAGTTTTCTTAAAGAATAGAAACATTTCATAATCCTGAAAATGTCATACGTAACTGACAAAGGAAAATGTTACTGTAACTGGTTCGTCTGTCTCTTTACTCTCCTCCTATCTAATCTTTTACTCTTATGTAGCCCCCCTGTGCATCAGTGGCATTACCGCCTTGCTTGGAGTGAAACGATTAAAAAAAGTATCAATCATCCTATGTGGCCGTGAAAATCTTCCTCACAGAGGAAGAGGTGACTTGAAGCGACAGAGATATTGTTCTACAGAAGGATCCTGAGAATGTCACGGACGAAACATATAAGTAACGAGGAAGTTTTAAGGAAAATGGAAACAAGAAAAGACACGCATCGAGTCAGAATGTGTCGGAATATCTGGGATACATGACGCGGAAAGAGGGCTTAGAGAATTTGACACTCGGAACATATTGAAAGCTAGAGAGGCAGATGGACACATCAAGTAATCTACATAATGAGCTTGTCCATGAATAGAAGAATATGGATGGGAAGGGGAGTAAGAGGACAAATATACAGCAAGAATAGAAGGTTGTGGAGAGTCATAAACATTCACGATCCGAAGTGATACGGCTCATGAAAGAAAAGTGTCAATGTTTTGTGTGTGCTTATCTGAATTTAGTAATATACGATGTTCGACGTATATATTTTTAATCATTTCATCCCAAGGAAGGCAATAAAGCCACTAAGACGTAAGAAGTTACTGTGTGTAAGAGAATAAGAGAGAGCGAGTGAGCGAGCGAGAGAGCGCGCGCGAGAGAGAGAGAGTGAGATAAGGCAATAAAGAAAACAGGAACTAAGAAGACAGAAAACAAAGATTGACATTGTATTTAGAATTTTGAAAATCAAAGTTGATTAGAAAACAAGAAGAATTTAGGAATTTTTTGGTTAACAGAGGTGGATACCACACACCACCGTGACTAACATAAATGATGTATTGTAGTCTCTTAAAGGCATTGGGCACTAAATCAACTGAATCCTTAGTAGCGATGGATGCCTAGGTCACTACGCGGTCTGATAAAGAAATTCACATATCTGAGAAGAGATGGGTTAATACTTTTCCCAATTTTTTTGCGTGTAAATAAATGAAACAATTTCGACTGGAAATCGAACGTGACTGTCAGGTTTCTCATTCCGAACAGATAGAAACCACAAAGCACATCCGCAATATTTAGAGATAACACCATTTAAAAAAGATAATCCTATTCTAAGACATTTTGTTTTCATATCCACGCTGATGTGATAGATGTCAGTACACTACAAGGCGATCTTTGTAAGTGAAGTTGATTTCAACTAATCACAATGAAAGAACGAATGATTTTGCTTAGGCAATAAATTGAAAATAAAAAAGAAATCAGCTTCAGACTGGATATGCGAGCATCTAAATGCGATTTGGCACGGAGGAAGAACTCTTCAGTTCGTTATGCAGAAGACCGACTCCCATTAAAATGATCCTCACACGCACGCTGCCACAGATTATTAAACTCAGAATGAAAGCCAGTAGAATTCAGCAGCGAAATGCGAAAGTTTTTTTTTATATTAACAGAAACGGGAACGGCATCTAGGAGCCTGTTTTCTTGTTAGATGCAGAAAATATAGCCACTCGATTCAAGAAACGCGCGAGCGCGCGGACACACGCACACACACGCACACACACACACACGTCCTTGGTATGAGGATAAACTACATTCGAGAGTAAGGCCTCTGATCGCTAGGTTTCCGGGAGCGTGAAACAACCTCTGAATTACTATTATACACGGTCTACTCTGACATGGGTTACAAGCACCTATTAGGACCCCAGCAACGGGCAAATAATTAACCCCAAACTTTTTACTTAAAATACCAAAAATATATATTCAGAGTCAAAATAATATGATAGTGCTCCCACGAAAATTAAATTTCAGTATTTAATGACATACAAAGTTGATATACTGCTAACAAACAAAACATACGCACACATACACCCATATATATATATATATATATATATATATATATATATATATATATATATATATTTTAATCATTTCACCCCGAGCAAGGCAGAAACGCCACTGATGTGCAGGGGGTTACATAAATGTAGAAAGATTAATTAGAAAAGAGTGAGGAGTACAAGCTAGTTAGAAAGGAACAATAGAAAGCTGAGAAAGCAGGTGCCATGACAGATACATAGGCGGAGAGAAACGGAAGGTTATACAGAGGAGGGGAGAGAGCTAGAGTCCAGTGGTTAGTAGATGAGTATTAACTTTGCATTTAAATTTCTGGAGGTTGTAGCCGTCAGGAAAGCAAGAATATATATATATATATATATATATATATATATATACATACAATGAATTATAGTTTAAAACATGTATTTTTATATTGAGCACTGTTTCAAATTAATGTTTTGAACGTTGTTAATATTTTCTTCGTTCCTATTTCACCTATATATATATATATATATATATATATATATATATATATATATATATATAAACCCGAGGAACCTTTCGGCCAACTCTTATCAAGGGTTCTCGTTGGCTTTAATTTTAAGGGAATTAAGGAAAAGGACAAGGCAAAATAAATTACTTACAATGCTGGGAGATGATGGAACTTGTTTAAAAATAAATTTATTGAAAAAAATTCACATAAAATGTAAGGGGGGTGTACACATATAATTCCACAAGAGTGTTTAAAAGTGAAAAAATGTTACACTCACAGACTCACCAGCAATTGTAAGGAGCGTAAAAAAAATTGCTTCCAAAATACGTAGATGATGTGTAGACCGAGCGCTGTGCAAGACAGTAAACCAGCTGTCCTCATATGCCGAGGCACACACTTGATTGTCCAAAAGATGTCGGCCAATAGCGGAATCCAGAACAGATTGTGTTGTTCTTATAGGTCTGAGAGAGCCACTGGAACGTATATTAGCGGGGACGTTTTGTGAAACCCGCGTCTCCAACCTCAGATCGGTACGTCCTATGTATGCCGCATCATAACAGCATTTAAATTTATAAACAATGGAACTTTTTCGAAAATAGGACAACCTATCTTTACTGAAGGAAGGAAACACAGGTCTAGTCTGAAAAACAATACGTAACTGCACCGCAAAATAACAGGACGAAACACATGCCGAAACTCTGTCGACTACAGTTTGACATCTTCTACCAAGCCAGGGTATTTTCAGATACAAGGGACAGCGGCTAGGTCCTTCAACCTTAGGTTCTTTATAACGTTTGATCTTGCGATCAATTACCCGTTTCACCACATTAACTGGGTACTCGTTGGCTTCGAAAATCTCCTGTAAGCGAATTAATTCGCTTTCTAAACATTCAGGAGAACAAATATTCAAGGAACGGTGAACCAAGGTTTCTATCAGACCTAGTTTACGAGACTTAGGGACAAACGATTTCCAATTAGTATACAAACCAGTGAAAGTTTGTTTGCGAAAAACAGAAGTCACGAAAGCACCGTCCCGCCGCTGAACAAGGACATCTAAAAATGGGAGACATCCATCCCTTTCAATCTCCATGGTAAACTGAAGGGAAGGTTGTAAAGAATTGTCCCGTCAAAGCTAAATTCGATCCCCTCAGTTGCCAATCGCATACATTCCAGGAATAACTCCTCGGGAATTGCTTCGGCACCTAAACTCCCTCTATATAACATGTCCACACAAATGTTAATAGTATCATTTAATGGAACATTTGTGTACAAACTGACAATGTCAAAGGAGACCATTTCAAAATCGAGGAAAAATAAAGTCTAATATGCTGTATACGGAATAACAGACAACGAGAACGAGCTTGTGTGAATGGACAGAAATTTGGAAAAAACTTTAAGCAAATGAAAGGTGGTTTTACAGAAGGATGCTGCGAATATCATGAATCGAGCATGTGAGCAATGATGAGGTTTTGGAAAAGATGGAAACGAAAAGGAAATTAATACTGAGCCTCAGGAAGAGACAGCTGAAATTCCTGGGACATGCAATGAGGAAGGGGGGCTTGAAGAATCTGATACTAACAGGCCACATAGAGACGAAAAAGAGACAGAAGAAAGCATATAACATATTTGCAGGGCCTGATCAGGTGGATGATAGAACGAGGGTTGCATTTTGTAACAGTAGAAGGCGTGCTAAGAGCCACCAGGGATAGGGAGACATGTAATGTCATGATTGCCTACATTTTGAAAGGGCAAATCACATAGAAGACGGAGAAGATGATCGCCAACGTTCTTAGGTAACATAGTGTAGAATAATGAACTCCAAAATTAAAATAAAAACTAAGAAATTATAAAAAAAAACAAAACATTTTTATGGTAAAAATGCTAGCAATACATTTGAAAAAATATCAACAATACATTTTTGTAGTGAAATTACTAACAATATATTTTTATTAAAAAATATAGTAAAATTGTCCGAAATAACTGTTGTGACCTCATCACCAAGTTGTGATCCGGTTGGGTCCAGAAATAACGACACAAAGATGGAATAGTGTTAAACAAATATATTACAAAAACAGTTCTCCTCAGTGTTCTTGACAAGCTCCAAAGGAGAGTCTGTAATGTGATAGGTACTGATCTGGCGACTCGACTGCAGCCACTTCCCCATCGTCGAAATGTGGCCTCCCTTTGTCTCTTCTATAAATACTTTCATGGCTTCTGCTTGGATGAGCTTAAGTCACTGATGCCTCCTCAACAGGTATTTACTCGTGCAACCAGACTGGCAACTGGGTCCCACCCATTCACAATCAGGTTAGCCAAATGCAGACGACAATTCTACTCCTGCAGCTTATTCTCTCGCACTTCCCGCCTGTGGAACTCACTCCCGTATTCTTGCTTTCCTGACGGCTACAACCTCCAGAAATTTAAATGCAAAGTCAATACTCATCTACTAACCACTGTCCTCTAGCTCTCTCCCCTCCCCTGTATAACCTTCCCTTTCTCTCCACCTATGTATCTGTCATCGCACCTGCTTTCTCAGCTTTCTATTGTTCCTTTCTAACTAGTTTGTACTCCTCACTCATTTCTAATTAATCTTTTTACGTTTATGTAGCCCCCTGCACATCAGTGGCGTTTCCGCCTTGCTCGGGGTGAAATGATTAAAAAAACAAACAAAAAAAAAACAGTAGTACAAACATATACAAATAAGCAATTATTAGCATGACCCTTTAGTCTGTCTGTCAGAGTTATCTGTTAGAACAGATTCCGCTCTCTCACTCTCTCTGCCACTCACTTATTCGTAGTTTAGCCGCTCGCATTCAAGTTCAATGTAAGTTAGTTACACTTTTTTCCGTTGGGTCTCTTTTTGTGGATTGTCAAGTACCTTTGAGTAGAACAAAATGTGATAAAAATTAGAATTTTTTTTCGTTTGGTAAGTATAACGTGCGTTGTGGTGCATTGGATATCGGCTCGGAACGAGAAATCGGGGAGCCGAGTTCGAATTCCAGCCGAATTCATTGCATTCACTTATGCGCAAATACCCCTGGGAAAGGTATTAATCTGACTCTTCCTTCCAGTTATGGGTTAAATAACAGGACAGATTGGGTCGGCAACCAGTCTACCGCAGAAAGCAATGGCAACCTACTGCGGGAAAATCTTCTGCCTAGTCAGTCATGTCCCTTTCGAGACATGATCGCCCAAGCGTGTTTCACGTATGGCACTTAACTGACTGACTGAGTATAATGTTGAACCAATTATTGACAATTTCCACGCAGTTCTTTTGGGATCCTCAAGGGTCCTTATGAATCCTGGTCCTCCGTAAGAAACCCCGTGGTCGTAAGAATCCTCGTGTGAGCTGTAAGAATACCCATCACCAAATTGTTGTGATCTCGTCAACAAGTTGTTGTGGTCCAGTTGGGTCCAGAAATAAAGACAAAAAGTCGGAATAGTGTTAAATAAATACATTAAACAGTAGTACAAATATATACTAATATATGATTCACATGACTGTAAGTCCGGCTGTCAGATTTATCTGCTGCTACAGATTCAAGTTTCACTCTCTCCACTACTCTTACTCTTTGCTTCTAGAAAGCAGAACTGCTACTTTTATACAGTTTGAACGAGTTCATGTATCATATAAGTAAGACCCCATAACAATAACAAAAATAAGCGAATTTGTCTTTGATTAATCTCATTTCTTGTAAGAAGAAACAAGTTTTCATTCTTCTTTTGTAAAAATAATTTGGTAAAAAAAATTGTAGGTAAGTAATTATAATTTAATTATGAAATAAAGTCATTCTCTTGAATTAATCGTAAAGTTTGAATTTTCATATTCAGCAAAGTAAAAATACTATTTACTAATTCTGTGATTGTTGGAGCGCTCTCCACCTTTCCACGGAAATGGACTGTTCGAATCACTATATAAAATAGTAGTGATTATACCTCGAGTAAGGAAGTCGAGTGAGTCAGTCGAGTATTTTCGGTATTGCACCGGAAGTGTTCTACTAGTCAATCTATCACGTTTCTACGACGATACTGTCTACTAATTACCTTGTTCTGTATTCTACTAATCCTCACCTCTTGTAAATACTTCTCTTTCCTGTCAATACACCTACTTTTATACTATGACGTTGTTTTGTATTATTTCACATAATTCTGTTACCCGACGTAACAGTGATGCATATTGTTATCTAATTAATCACATAATTACATCTTAAAAGATAACCGTGGAAAGAAATAACAATTAATATACAAACTCTTTGCAATTGGCTTAAACCGAAAAGCACTTCAGCCAATCGACATGTACAGGGGCTAAGAAGTCTCTCAAACAAATAATAAAACTGTTACATTTTAGAACTGACTGAACCTCTTCAATTCCAGAGTCTATGCTACTGTAGAGGGGCTAAGAAGTCCCTCAAACAAATAATAGAAAGAAAAATGCACTACAAATAAAGTAAAATAAACTTTTGTTTATTTTCGTAAAAAAAAATAAAAGAATTATTATTTTGTACAAAAATGAAATTGTCCGTAAAGATGTAAAAAAATGGAGAAAGAAAGCAACTGGAAATGTGAGAGGGAAAGGTAGGACAATGTGTAGCGATGAGAGAAAGAGAGGGTGAAAGAATGTTCACTGATACGTGATACTGCCTGGTGTGTGAACTGCTGAATTCTCTGTGTGTGTGGGCTGCGAGTGTGCCCTTTTGGTGTCAGCTGGTTGCTGTTTCCTCTGGTCTGTTGAGAGTTTCTACCTTCCTTTTATCTGAATGGTGAGGATCCGGGGAGATTAAGAAATTTGTATCTTATGTCGAGCCCTGATTGGTCAAAAAATCATATTTTTGACCACGTGGTGTGCTTTCCACTACGTCCGAACTTTTGGGTGCGCCGTCCTTGTTTCTGACCCACAGGATATGGTAAGGAGTGAATTCCCGCGCAATTGTATTTTTTTGAGATACACGTGGTGTGAATTAATTTTTATTGTGTGTGCGTGTGTGTATGTAGAAAATAAAATAAGAAACAGCACAGACACTACGGACAATTTTTATACTGCCTTATCACCATGAAACAGAAAAACATAAGAATACCAGAAAACAAAATTAATTATAAAATTAACCAAATTTTCTTTGTCTGTCATATTCAATGAAACATATTTGAAAGAAAGTTATCTATATACATTATTTATTGATTTGCATACAGATATAGATTTAATCTTTATAACTGACGACAATAGCAAAGCATCACTTCTCACGGATTTTATCATTTTCTTGATGCACTTTTAAGATCAAAATGGCGATGGTTCTTTGACGACATTCCGTGCACTTAGCATAAAACATGAATTTTCTATTCGTGTGTCTCGAGGACATTTTAAAACAATTTGGATTTAAAAAGTAATTCTATTTATTTTTATTTTTTGTGTTGAATTTACATTCAATTTTGTTTGCAAAATATATATATATATATATATACCTTTTCTTTACCACCATTACAATGAGCAGTTTATATGAAAATACATAGACAAACCCTGGCGAAATGCATACACACAAGCTTATGCGTACATATATTTCTTTATATTAAGCACAATTACGCGAATGCACAAGCATCTATCTATCTATCTATCTATCTATCTATCTATCTATCTCTATCTATCTATCTATCATATCTTCTATCTATCTATCTATCTATCTATCTATCTATCTATCTATCTATCTATCTATCTCAGTCTGTTCATATCTATCTATCTATCTATCTATCTATCTATCTATCTATCTATCTCGTCTATTCTATCTATCTATCTATCTATCTATCTATCTATCTATCTCAGTCTATTCTATCTATCTATCATATCTATCTATCTATCTATCTATCTATCTATCTATCTATCTATCAGATTAATGTAAATGTGTTTGGCACTTAAGTGAGCAATCCTGCCGACTTCGAAGTTTCGGTCCAAATTGAAAATTTTTACCCCTGACGAGTGATGATATCTTAACGTTTTCTTCACGAAACTTCGAAGTCAGCATGAACCTGTTCAGTTAAGTGACAAACGTCTTTACATTAATCGTATGACCGCACTATCTCTACCCCGATATCGATCACTTTACAACAAAAACCTGTTTGCCAAAATATCTTATCAGTAAATCATTGTGAAAACCAACAATCGTAGCTCTAAGCATTATCATAAATCAGTGCAACGCGCGCGCACACACACACACACACACACACACACACACACACACACACACACAAAACATATAGCATTGAGTTGCGATAATAACATGAACTTAGTCAGTTAAGTGCCATACGTGATACACACTTTGGGCGATCATGTCTCGAAAGAGACATGACTGACTGGGCAGAAGATTATCCCGCAGTAGGTTGCCATTGCTTTCTGCGGTAGACTGGTTGCCGACCAAGGCTATAGAACCCAATCTGTCCTGTTATTTGACTCATAGCTAAAGGGAAAAGAAATCTATTATATTATTATGTAGTAATTAGTGGGGGATCGGTTTCCTATTGTTATGAAGTAATAAACTGATCCCCCACTTTATGACCAATATAGGCCTTAATCATTATTCCAACTATTATATTCAGTCAGTCAGTTAAGTGCCATAAGAGATACACACTTTGGGCGATCATGTCTCGAAAGAGACATGACTGACTGGGCACAAAATTATCCTTCAATAGGTTGCTCAATCTGTTCTATTATTTAACCCATAACTAGAGGGAAGAGACGGATTAATACATTTCCCAAGGGTATTTGTGCGTAAGTGAATGCAAGGAATTTGAACTCGGCACTCCTATTTGTCATTCCGAGTCGATGTCCAATGCACCACAACGCACATTAGCTTGTGAAAATAAATTATAATTTATAACCATTTTAGATGATGTGTTGAGATTTTCTTTATGTATATCATATTGCTTTGGATAAAATTCATTGAGCTCTCTATACAGACATTCACTTAATGTTTTATATTAAGTAGATCTTTTTGGATTGGCCTCTTTGTTCACGGACATGGCATCACTATCTATCGATCTATGTTTTTTTATCATTTAACACAAGCGATAATGCCACTAAGATGAAAGGAATTATTGGGAGTGAAAGCGAGTACGAAGATTTTAATGAAGAGAAAGGACAATAAAATAACATAATTTAGGGAAAAAGAAGTTGGCGATTGACGTTGTATTTAAAGTTTTGAGGCTTGTATGTGGCAAGGAAGCAAAGAACTGAAAGATAGTTCGCATGTGAGAGCCAGTTCACCTAACTAGTTCAACTGCGAAACGGCGTGATCCAGAGAGAAGCCACAACACGTCGGTGAGAAAGTGACTGAAGTCGAGATGCCAAGCCAGTACCGATTACATTGCAGATCCTTCTTTGCATTTTGTCGAGAACCTCGAGATGAACCTGACCAGATATGGCAATAATTCAGGCTGTAACCCATAAATTTCCTTCTTCTTCTTAATGTGCACAAGACGTCGGCGATCATGGATTTCCACTATCCTTTGTCGCTTTTAATATTTCTCCTCTTGGCATCTCTCCCAAAGCCCGCTACGCAATCCTTCTGCTTAAGCTCATCAAGTACGTTACGCGTTTGCTTTCCCTTATCTCCCTTTTCCTTTAACGGACCTGTGAGTATCAGATTCTCCAAGTCTTCCTTCCTCATTAAATGTCACAAGAACTTTAGCAGTCTTTTCATGGTGTCAAGTATTATTTTCCTTTTCATTTCCATCTTCTCCAAAACCTCGTCGTTGCTCACATGTTCGGTCCATGGTATCCTCAGCATCCTTCTGTAGAAATTTAATTAATATTTCCTTTTACGCAGTTTCTCAGATAGAGAACGCCACTAAACTAAAAGAATCAGCACATATGCTAGGCCACAAAAATTTTTTAAGCCGACCAAGCAACTATGGATGGACACAATAGAGGAGTTACAGAGAAAAAACATTACTGTCAAAATTGCAATATATGGTCTGGTAAAAAAAATTAGTATTAGAACATCTATGAACATAAAAAATACTAAAACCATTAACATAAAAAATATTAGGTTGTCCCAAAAGTTCGTAAACACTTGCGAAATGGGTCTATCTGGTCCAGCCCAATCGAGACAAGCGATGGGTTCAGAAAGGGCAAGAGACACCGTCGGTTCCAAAACAAGATCGATTCGGCAAGAAAGTCATGTTGTGCGTTTGGTGGAACTTTGAAGGAATCGTGCATTTTGAGTTGGTTCCGAATGGTCGTGTCATCAGTGCCGAACTTTCATGTCAGCAACTTGAACGGGTCTACGAAAAGCTGAAGCAAAAGTACCCGGCTCTGATCAACCGAATGATCGCTTTGATGCAGCAGGACAATGCCAAGCCACACACCGCCAGGAAGACCAAAGACAAGTTTGAAAAGCTGGACGGCGTTGAGGTTCTACCACATCCAGGCTACAGTCCTGACTGTGCTCCATCAGATTATGACCTTTCCGCTCAATGCAACACTTTCTGAAGGGCCGCCGATTTGACTCGTTTGATGAAGTCGAGGAAACGTCAAGAATTCTTTGATTCGAAGCCGGCTGAATGGTACTTTGACCAGATCCGAAAGCTTGCAGATCGATGGCAGAAAGTCTTGGAAAATGATGGTCTTTATTTTGAGCAAGACTTTAAAAATCGGTTGAAAACATTATTTTATATTCATTTAAAAATGTCCGCTCACGAAAGCAATTTCACAGAAAAAGTGAAATTGAGGCCGTACGCTAATTTTGGCGATCCCTTCAAATAAAAAGTAAAACACATTCTCCAGGTAAAAAGAAATTAACTTTTAAATTTCGACGCAATATATTCAGACTATCAACTGTCATTTTGGTTTGGTTAAACGATATTTATATCGTGTCCAGAGTAAAGTAGTGGGCCGGACAAGATTCACTCGAGGACCGGGTGTGGCCCGCGGGCAGGGGGTTGCCACCGCTGAAATGGAAACTGACGAGAAATTCAAGGAGATAACAACAATAAACACCCCTTTATGCTTTTTAAGATGGACTCGTCAACCGTTTAAGATAAAAACCTCCAGCCGTACTTTTCAAAAACCAAATTGAAAGAGTCTTATTAGGAAAAACTAAAATTGATAATATACCACGAGGAAATATAGATGTAGAGGCAAAAACTAAAGGGGAAGGAAAATATAAAACAGAGCAAATTTTAGTGTCATTAAAAAGAATAGGTTTGACCCAAGAGGTTTTGCGTTCAGTATTTAGCCACAGCAGAGAAAACAAAAACCTAGCAAGTTAAATTACTAAATGTGTTACTAGTTTAGTTCAAATACGTTCCCTATCTAACTGCTTACATTTTGGTTGCATTCCATTCACGCTGATTGAGTTTTATCCGTTCTCTCGCGTTGATTACTAGTACATTTTTCTCAAGATGAGCGGAGTTTGTACAAACACGTGTATTTATATATACTAGTGGAACCCGTGGAATTTCCACAGAAGGATAATTATGTTTTCCTGGAAAAATTTTACTTTGTCATACTACAAATGATAGTAACGTCTTCAAACATAAATCTATTGGATAATAAAATAACGATAACACAGATTGTAATTTTATTAAAATATCTATAAAAGTAATGTCCATAGAAGCTACTTTACTGTAATCTTATATTATATTAAGCGGCATATGCACAGACCATAACCAAAATACTGTACAGTATTTTGTGAGAGATTTTGAAAGAGAAAATGTTTTTTTTGTTACTGAAAAATCATGGCTCCTGTGTAATTTTTAAACAGAAATGACCAACTGAGTAATGTCCAAGGGTGTAGAGGCCAGAAATTTCGTTATTAAGTTGCGGGATACGACAACAAACATACCTATTTTTACTATATTGTACAGTACACACACATATACACACACACAATTACTGCTACAATCATCGGCTTAAGCTGCTACTGCTACGGTAATGCTATAGGCTCTCTTCTCCTACCCTCTCACTCTTTACTACCCTTCCGTTTGGCAAAGGTGAGAGAAAGGCTGAGGAGAGTAGCGTTTATAGATTATAAAAAGATAGAGGGGAAGGAAAAGTTCGTGTAGAGAGTAAGTGTGTTATCTTTCTTCAGTGGCGTAACGGACAGAGGAACTAAGTAACTAAGGAAGGAACAAGCAGAATTATTATATGATATTAAACATAACACGAAGAAGACAGACATACTGTCGAAATATTGTTAAACACGTTTTTCCATTTAATAATTTTTGATAATAATAATAATAATAATAATAATAATAATAATAATGAGACTGAAGGCAAACTTTTGCATGGTCAATATCCAGAACGTGCTAATAAATCCAATGTTGATAAAGTTAAAACTCATCAATGGTTACGTGCATCTGGATTAAATTCTGAGACTGAAGGCTTTATTCTTGCAGCACAAGACCAAAGTCTTTTCACTAGGAACTTTCAGGCAAATATTATACATAATAATGTGGATCCAAAATGCAGGTTCTGTGATAAATATCAAGAAACAATAGACCATCTAATCTCAGAATGTTCTGTACTTGCCCCAAATGAATATAAAAATCGTAACGATAGAGTGAGGCAATATTTACATTGGACAATGTGCAAACACTGTGGAAAATGTGCAAACACTGTGGAAAATATGTAAACAAACACCCAGCACCGGTTACAGAAATAGAAGATGTCACCATTCTATGGGATTACATCATCTACACAGACAGAAAATTGAAGCAAATAGGCCGGAGATTATTGTTAAACACCAGAAAGAAAAAAACTTGCCTATCAATTAATATGCCTTGTCCAGCGGATTGTAACATAGCAACCAAGGAATTGGGAAAAATGTCAAAATATAAAGACCTGGAAATTGAAATATAAAAAATGTGGAAATTGAAAACAAGAATCGTGCCAGTGATAGTAGGTGCACCTGGAATGATAAAAAATAAGAGATATACAAAAAAATGTCTTGTTAAGTACAGCTCACACACTAAGGAGAACTTTGTCTATGTAACGTTAGAGATGTTAGGGGAGAAAGAAAAAACATGAAATGGAGCCATAACAACACGCCACGACCTGCCTTAGGTCTTCCGCAGACTTGGTAGGTAGTGCGACCATAGCAGAAATCGAAATATGATGAAAAAATGGCAACATAATAATTATAGACATTAAATAAAAACGGCTTGAAACAAGAAGGAATACGTTCAAGCAAATAACAATGATGATTTAACACACAATACAAAAGTAATATAAAGTAATTTATAATGTAATAAGATATAATAAAATTATGACGAAATAAAGATCTAAAATAGGAAATAAAATTTTAAAAGAAAAATATATTTTATAAACTTATTAAGAATTTAGAACTGATTTATTCAATCAAGCTTTTCATGAATATAAAAAGGAAAAAAAATCATTCGCTCCAACGAGACGAATCAAAAGAAGCTATTCTAAAACTAAAAATTGAATTGTACTCATTAGGATATATTCTTATGGCTGTGAATTACAGGTGAAGACAAAATGGCCGTCATTGCAGACAATTCTATCACTGATGGGCGCATGCGCACAGAACAATGTACAGCGAGAAATAACGAGCTCCAATACATCGGTATTAGTACACACACGCGCGTGCGCGCGCACACACACACACACACACACACACACACACACACACACACACACACACACACATATATTGGGTACATATTTTTATATGGACTAATGTAATATATATATACATATATATATATATAGATATATGCGTATATGAGTGCTATAAAAAGCCTTTATATATATATATCGCAAAAAGCTTTTATATGTATAAGTGTGTGTGTGTGTGTGTGTGTGTGTGTGTGTGTGTGTGTGTGTGTGTGTGTTAATCAGTTCACTCCAATCAAGACGATAATATCACTAAGATGCAAAAAGTGGTGGTGTGGGGGCTACTGTGAGTGAAAGAAAATGAATATATATATCAGCATGCGGTGTAGATATAGAAGAATCCAAAGGAATATCCTGTACATAAAGTGGTAGGATAACTCTCTAGGGGAGCTCTAAACATATATGTATATAAATATATATAGAGCAAATATAAGACAAATTAAGTGAGACACGTTATTTCATGGTAAATCGGAACTGTGGGCCTATTTCAGGTGAACCATCATCAGCTTCCATCTTTATTGTACAAAAGATTTTACACGAATCGTGTAAAAAAGAACACATTCGTGTAAAATCTTTTGTGCAATAAAGACGGAAGCTGATGATGGTTCGCCTGAAATAGGCCTATACTTCAGACTTACCATGAAATAACGTGTCTGCCTTAATTTTTCCTATATATATATATGTGTGTGTGTGTGTGTGTTTGTGTGTGTGTGTGTGTGTGTGTGTGTGTGAATATTCTCACATGGAGTGTATCAGCAAAAGAAAAGAAATGAAAAAATAAATGTATCTATGAACATAAAAGTGACCTCATAAATAACAATTTAACAAATCTACTAGTCATGCACAAAAATCCATTCGGCATGAGCCAGAAAAATCTTTTTGTTCTGGGTGTGATAGACTTGAGTTCATAAGTAGTAGAGGAGGGAATGTTTTCTGGGTCATGGCGCTTGACTTCTGGTCCTTTGAATGTTCTGATAAAATTAAACCATTTCTAATGTGCCGTCTGACGGGAGGGTGACCAAAACTCGTCAAAAGCATGTATAGTTTATAACCGCCTGAGATTATGAAGTGAGTTTTTTTCTTTTTATGTATATCATCAGGATGTGCGTTGTGGCGCAGTGGATATCGGCTCGGAACGAGAAATCGGGGAACCGAGTTCGAATTCCAGTTGAATTCCTTGCATTCACTTACGCGCAAATACCCTTGGGAAAGGTATTAATCCGTCTCTTCCTTCCAGTTATGGGTTAAATAACAGGACGGATTGGGTTCTATAGCCTTGGTCGGCAACCAGTCTACCGCAGAAAGCAATGGCAACCTACTGCGGGATAATCTTCTGCCCAGTCAGTCATGTCTCTTTCGAGACATGATCGCCCAAGCGTATATCACGTATGGCACTTAACTGACTGACTGAATATAATAGTTGGAATAATGATTAAGGCTCATATTGGTCATAAAGTGGGGGATCAGTTTATTACTTCATAACAATAGGAAACCGATCCCCCACTAATTACTACATAATAATATAATAGATTTCTTTTCCCTTTAGCTATGAGTCAAATAACAGGACAGATTGGGTTCTATAGCCTTGGTCGGCAACCAGTCTACCGCAGAAAGCAATGGCAACCTACTGCGGGATAATCTTCTGCCCAGTCAGTCATGTCTCTTTCGAGACATGATCGCCCAAAGCGTGTATCGCGCATGGCACTTAACTGACTGATTGCTCTGGATAGTATCCATTGAGCTCTCTGTATGGATCGATCTCTTTAATAATTTATATTAAATAGACTTATTTTGATTATCCTCTCAGTTTACGGATTTCTCATCATTCCCTATATATATATATATATATATATATTATAAATTATGTTTTAGAACATGTACATAATTTCTTCTATATATGTCCTCTTCCCTACAATCATATGGTTGTTTCAGTGTTTGGAGTGTTTAAATACAAACACTGAAACAACCATATAATTGTAGGGAAGAGGACATATATAGAAGAAATTATGTACATGTTCTAAAACATGATTTATAATAAATATTCACTGCTCTATACATCATATATCGAGCACTGTTTTAAATTAATGTTTTGGACGGAAAAAAGTGTTCTTTTTTCTCTCCTCATTCTATACTCACTCGGATATATATATATATATAAATTTCGATGTTTAAATCCGTTGAATAGCCATTTCTAATTTTTTTTTCTTTTCTTAGCTTACTTCTCTGAAGATGACTCATGTGAGCCGAAAGCTTAGAACCAGCATAACAAAAAAAAAAAAAGATATCCTAATGTTGGACAATTTTTGTCTTTATTTTCACGTGAAATTAAGGCCAATATACGATGTTTAGAACGGCTCATGATTAAATATAATAGACATTCATTGTCTGTTATATTTAACAGTATCAGTTAAGTGCCATACGTGATACACGCTTTGGGCGATCATGTCTCGAAAGAGACATGACTGACTGGGCAAAAGATTATCATGCAGTAGGTTGCCATTGCTTTCTGCGGTAGACTGGTTGCCAGCCAAGGCTATAGAACCCAATCTGTCCTATTATTTAACCTATAACTGGAGGGAAGAGACGGATTAATATCTTTCTCAAGGATATGTGTGCGTAAGTGAATGTGAGGAATTTAACAGTATATGTTTATAATATATATATATATATATATATATATATATATATATATATATATATAGATAGATAGATAGATATAATATTGATTCAGAAATTATAACATGAATATGTTATAAATTATAATTATAACATGAATATGATATTAATAATAAATTATAATAATGAATATGTTATAATTTCTGAACAATAATTATTAGCTCTACTTTTTTAAGAATAGTGTTTCTTTGGATACAGAATATTCTTCCATCCATACCTACCCTATATATATATATATATATATATATATATATATATATATATATATATAATTTTGTGATGTAATTTAAAGTTTTATAGAAAAAAGTGATTTCTTAAATTCAAAATTCAGTTTAAATATGCAAAATTAGATTAATTATAAGAACTGCGTTTAAATACCAAAATATTATATAGCTGTACAGATAAACATTAAAGATGGGTTCAATCCCATCCCTCCCCAACCTTTACACTTCCTTTCTCTCCCCCTCTAATAAACCCCCAAAATAAGGCCTAGCCATGAGGCCATAAACCTATACCCAACCTTCTAATGTTATATCTGTCTACCTTATTACCGACACTTTCATTAATCAACTATATTCTCTACCCACCACACTTCTTTCAAGATTCTAACGGACAATTTACAAGACTTATTCCCTTATCTCTAACCCCCACCAACACCCCACACACAATTCGCCAAATATAAGAAAAGAGGCTTTCCATTCCTTTCCACACCACCTGATGAGACATTGTAATTTTTTCAATGTCGAAACAAAATGTACAATTTGTAGTGGATATATATAAAAAAAAAATTTGTACATGTTCTAAATATATATATACTAGCAGTATAGCCCGGCGTTGCTCGTGTTTAATGAAAGGTTTTATATATATATATATATATATTATCGATTTTCTGCACTATTGTAAGAACTGCAACCTTGAAACTTCTGAATATCGTTTCTTATGTCTTTGTCTATGAGTGTATCAAAATTGATTAAAATCGGACCACTCCTTCTATAACCCGATTTTTTCGATTTTCGATATTTATTGGGGGTACCTCGACACAAATCTTAGCTAAGAACACTCGCAGACGCTTATAGTACAACTGTGTAAATTTTCAAGAAAATCGGTTCAGCCGTTTCGGAGTCTATAGGTAACGGACACACACACACACAGACATACACACACATACACAAAGTTCCATTTATAAATAAGTTTATATATATATATATATATATATATATATATATATATATATAATCAATCTACTTTTATCTGTTTGGAGTATTAATGGCGAACTGTTAGCTAAGGTATGAGATGAAACGGCATGCTGTAACTGTGATAAACGCAGAGCATAGTGATGTTAAGATTCCATTTTTTTTAAGTCGCTAGATTGTTTGTGAACAAAGTTAAGAAAGAGTTGGAAACCTGCAGTAGGTTTATGCCGCCAAAAGCGAACCGCAAAACACCTTTACAGCATTGAAATAGTATCAGGCCAATTTGAAGAGGAAATGACCTCATCCCGGAACCACTATGAGCGCCATTGCCAGAGATCTCCAGGCATCCGAGGGCATAAACCACTGTGTGGTGCATGAAAACATTTAGTACAAGTCGTACGTGACGAGGAAAAAGTAGTTCACGTCGGTGCACGCAAAAGAACAAAAGGTTGCTCAGAGCAATAAAATAACGGACTAAGTTACTGAATGGTCACCAGGTTGAATCATCTGAAACAATCCCTGCTTGCTCTTGTTTTATCAGAAATAGCAGGATTTTTTTTGACGTCCTCCATGTTATTCACACCAATTTTCCTCCATCGATGATGGTTTTACGTTTTGTGGCACGAAATACCCGGATTGGGATTATTGGGCGTGGCCGCTTGGGCGCCGGCTGCTAGGGGGGTGGGCCCGGCCGTTTGAACGCTGGTTGACAGTTGGGCCCGGCCGTTCGGTCGCTAGCTAAAGTTTGTTTACAAATTGAAAACCATTCAATAAATTCGTATTTACTAGCACTAGCAATATTATTTTATTTAAACTCGAGTAATATATTTATCTTGTAAAGACGATCGAGTTGATGGATCTGAAGAGTATCGTAACGATGTTCTGGGCGATCATGTCTCAAAAAAGAGAAGATCCCGCATTAGGTTGGCATTGCTTTATTAATTATCCCGCAGTAGGTTGCCATTGCTTTTTGCGGTAGACTGATTGCCAGCCAAGGCTATAGAACCCAATCTGTCATGTTATTTAACCCATAACTGGTGGGAAGTAACGGATTAATACCAATCTCATAGGCATTTGTGCGTAAGTGAATGCAAAGAATTCAACTGGAATTCGAACTCGGCTGCTCAATTTGTCATTCCGAGTCGCTATCCACTGCACCACAACGCACATTTCTCTATCCAGACAGATTTATAATTAAAAGAATGTTCTTAAGATTTATAAATAAAATAACATTTATAAATTTAAAAATGTTTTACTTCTGGTTACACTATGGTGCTGAAATCAGTTTTAACACCCTGGATAGAGATTGCATGCAATGAAAGGCCATATGAGTCTAAGGAAAACTCTGCACTTGCTCACAAAACTGTGGTGCCGGAGGCCAGTCTACTTGACCACAACAAAGCGAGCCTATCGCTTCCTTATTAATATCAACGATCCGGGTTCTGCATTGAAATTATCATTTTAGCTAAAGGTGGTGACATCGACAAAAATGTCATCCAAATTTTACTGCATCGATGTACCAGTCTTGTATCGGTTAATTTCCATCTTTGTAAGATGTGGTTATTGATCTAATGGTTTTCCATGCGTCTTCAGAATACATAGGCAACATGTACTTATGTAAATCTTTGAATTTTATTTCTCTTTATATATATATATATATATATATATATATATATATATATATATATATATATATAGACGATCAGTCTAAACAAAGTCAAATCAAACCTAGATATCACAATTTTTGATTCATCGTAATAACCATATCTGCTCTAAAATGTATCGTAATGTCAACTAATGTACTGTCGGCCATTCGCGGTCGAGAGGTTTAAGATGCGTTAAATCTACTGGTGGCTTTCCATATGTAAATAGGGGTTGCAGGTTCGAATCCTGTCGAATGACACACATTTTCGTAACAAAAATTTATCGTAAATAATCAGACTATAATACTGTTTGATTATAAACAGAATATCTACTTAAATACAAGTATCGATAGAAAATAAAGTTCAAACAAATAATTTCATATATATATATATATATATATATATATATATATATATATATATATATATATAATCACATACTGCAACAGAAAAATCCTTAGACTGATTCCTTTGTACCCTTGCTTCTTTTTTCATTAATTGCATCCTTTTTTTCGTTGTCACACAAATATTCATATTAATAATTATGAATTACGTCCTTTTGATTTAATCTCTCTGCATTTTAATATTTTTAATTTTAAAATTTCTATTTTGTAATTGTGCTTTTAAAATTTTAAAATTCTTAATTTTAAGTTATCTCCATGTTGTCTTTGTCTATTTAAATTTTACTCTTGTTATTAAAAAGCAACAGAGTAACTTCATATGAGTGAACTGAAATTCAAATCTATTAAACAGTCAGTTTGTAAAACGCATCTGAGGATTGCATAACGAATGAAACTACGAGCCGTGCCATTGACATAGGACAATATATATATATATATATATATATATATACGTAATATAAATGCTATATTTATAAACTAATTCATCAGTAATAATATTTTTGAAGTTTTTTTCAGATGGTGAATTAGGAAAGAATATTGATCACTGTAGTCATTCATTAACAAAGAAACTGTTTTATTAAATATTTTCCAGCTTAAAAATAAGGAAAAAATATAAACAAAAAATATTTTCTTCAATAGAATCTTATCTATGCCTTCCTCAAATTCTCGCTCTTTTTGTCTCATTTTCTACTTTTAGCCAGACCATATCTATCTATCTATCTATCTATCTATCTATCTATCTATCTATCTATCTATCTATCTATCTATCTATCTATCTATGTTCATTATCTATCTATCTATCTATCTATCTATCTATCTATCTATCTATCTATCTATCTATCTAGAGTAGTCTGTTCATATGTATGTATGTATGTATGTATGTATGTATCTATCTATCTATCTATCTATCTAGAGTAGTCTGTTCATATCTATCTATCTATCTATCTATCTATCTATCTATCTATAGTAGTCTGTTCTATCTATCTATCTATCTATCTATCTATCTATCTATAGTAGTCTGTTCATATCTATCTATCTATCTATCTATCTATCTATCTATCTATCTATCTATCTCATTCTGTTCATTATCTGTCTATCTATCTATCTATCTATCTATCTATCTATAGTAGTCTGTTCACATCTATCTATCTATCTATCTATCTATCTATCTATCTATCTATCTATCTATCTATTGTAGTCTGTTCATATCTATCTATCTATCTATCTATCTATCTATCTATCTATCTATCTATCTATCTATCTATCTATCTAGAGTAGTCTTTTCACATCTAACTATCTATCTATCTATCTATCTATCTATCTATCTATCTAAGTCTGTTCATATCTATCTATCTATCTATCTATCTATCTATCTATCTATCTATCTATCTATCTATCTATCTAGAGTAGTCTGTTCTATATCTATCTATCTATCTATCTATCTATCTATCTATCTAGAGTAGTCTGTTCACATCTATCTATCTATCTATCTATCTATCTATCTATCTATCTATCTATCTATAGTAGTCTGTTCATATCTATCTATCTATCTATCTATCTATCTATCTATCTATCTATCTATCTATCTAGAGTAGTCTTTTCACATCTATCTATCTATCTATCTATCTATCTATCTATCTATCTATCTATCTATCTATCTAAGTCTGTTCATATCTATCTATCTATCTATCTATCTATCTATCTATCTATCTATCTATCTATCTATCTGGCTCTGTTCATTTCTGTATATCAATAAATAATTATCTTACCCAGTAAGACTAAATTATTACTTTGCTTTCGTGTTCTCGCATAATTATTTGAAAATACAAGAGAATAATTTATTTCTAATTGAACATGGAACATAAATTAACACCATACATCTTTCAATTAGAGCCTCTCTAATGGGACTTTACAGGTTGTCCATTTTTAATTGGCAAAAATAACGCCTAGAAATCAGAAAATTGTCTTTCTGTTTCTTTAATAAATAACGCAGATCTTTTAGACATGGAAACAATATTTTGAAGAGAGTATTCCATCGAAAAAATTAAGCAAATGAATTAAATGAGGGTGCCAATTAGGCAAACGATTACAGTTGTACCACACATATATAACTGATACAAATACTACCAGTCTAGTTAGGTTGTGCTATCAGTGACTTAGCACTGGACTTACAAACATAAATCCTTTCTTAGAGAGGTGTGAATTGCAACTACAAACTGCAAAGTGTACAAGCAGATTTCTTGTCGTAAGTTGCATATGCGGTTAGTCGGTGCCATGCGTGATACCCACTTGGCGATCATGTCTCGAAAGAGACATGACTGACTGGGCAGAAGGTTATCCCACAATAGGTTGCCATTGCTTTCTGCGGTAGACTGGTTGCCGGCCAAGGCTATAGAACCCAATCTGTCCTGTTATTTGACTCATAGCTAAAGCGAAAAGAAATCTCTTATATCATTATGTAGTAATTAGTGGGAGATCGGTTTCCTATTGTTATGAAGTAATAAACTGATCCCCCACTTTATGACCAATATAAGCCTTAATCATTATTCCAACTATTATATTCAGTCAATCAGTTAAGTGCCATACGCGATACACGCTTCGGCGATCATGTCTCGAAAGAGACATGACTGACTGGGCAGAAGGTTATCCCGCAGTAGGTTGCCATTGCTTTCTGCGGTAGACTTGTTGCCAGCCAAGGCTATAGAACCCAATCTGTCCTGTTATTTGACCCATAGCTAGAGGGTGAAGAGATGTATTGTGTTATTAAGTAGAAATTAGCGGGGGATCAGTTTACTACTTCATAACAATATAAAACTGATTCCCCACTTTATGACCAATATAAGCCTTAATCATTATTCCAACTATTATATTCAGTCAGTCAGTTAAGTGCCATAAGTGATACACGCTTGGGCGATCATTTCTCGAAAGGGATATGCCTGGGCAGAAGATTATCCCACAGTAGGTTGGCATTACTTTCTTCGATAGATTAGTCGCTATTTGAGCCTTCTGGTGAGCGTTTAGGCGTGCTTCTTGAGCAATTTGTGAGCGTCTAGGCACGTCTCTTGCGCCTTTTGGTGAGCGTCTAGGCGTGCCTCTTGAGCCTTTTGGTGAACATCTAGGCGCGTATCTTGAGATGTTGGTGAGCGTCAAGTGCGCAGTTAGCGGTATCTGTCGAGAAGAAAAACTGACTTCTCACTTGTTTCTGGGATTCCTGACATTATCGACAGGAGTTGTTGCGGTGTTGTGCAAGCTTTACGGTCGGTGTAATATGTAAGTGGTATAATTGTTGGTATAGTGTAAAGGGTGGTATAATAATTGGTAAAATGTGCGAATAGTATAATGGTTTGTGTATTATGCAGATGTGTGGGTGGTGTATGTGAGTGTCGTTTAATATTTCGTGTAATATGAAGGTGATATAACAACGGACTTAAACGAGAAATCGGCGGGTCAGCTTCGAATTCCAATCGTTCGTTACATTCAATTTCACGCAAATCAGTCAGTTAAGTGCCATACGTGATACACGCTTTGGGCTATCATGTCTCGAAGGAGACATGACTGACTGGGCAGAAGATTATCCCGCAGTAGGTTGCCATTGCTTTCTGCGGTAAGACGGGTTGCTAACCAAGGCTATAGAACCAAAGCTATCATGTTATTTGACTCATAGCTAGAGGGGGACGATATGTATTATATTATTAAGTTGTAATTAGTGGGGGATCATTTTATTATATTATAAGAATATGAAATTGATCCCCCACTTTATGCTCAAGAAAACCCTTAATCATGTTTTCAACTATTATATTAAGTCAGTCAGTTGAGTGCCTTCCGTGATACACGCTTTGGGCGATCATGTCCCAAAAGAGACATGACTGACTTGGCAGAAGATTATCTCGTAGTAGGTTGCCATTGCTTTCTGTGGTAGACTGGTTGCCAGCCAAGGCTATAGAACCCAATCTGTCCTGTTATTTGACTCATAGCTAGAGAGAGATGTATTATATTTTCATGTAATAATTAGTGGGGGATCAGTTTATTACTTCATAACAATATAAAACTGATCCCCCACTTTATACCCAATAAACCCTTAATCATGTTTCAAATATTATATTTATTCAGTCAGTTAAGTGCCATACGTGATACACGCTTGGGCGATCATGTCTCGAAAGATACATGACTGACTGGGCAGAAGATTATACCGCAGTAGGTTGCCATTGCTTTCTGCAGTAGACTGGTTGCCAACCAAGGCTATAGAACCCAATCTGTCCTGCTATGTAAACCATAAATGGAAGGAATAGACGGATTAATACCTTTCTCAAGGGTATTTGCGCGTAAGTGAATGCAATGAATTCAGCTGGAATTCGAACTCGTCTCCCCGATTTCTCGTTCCGAGACGATATCCAATATACCTTTGTGAAAAAGTAAGAATTCTTCTCCTCTAGCTATAGGTTAAAGATTAGGACAGATTAGATGTTTTTAGAGTTGGTTGAAAATTGTTCTCTGAAATGGAAAAATCTCTGATTTCTTAAGCCTGAGTAAATGGCAAGATAGGGGGTCTTGTACATTACTTGTTTTTCACCCTCTTTTTATCTCTCTCTCTCCCTTCATCCAATTTCTATCTATCTAAACTTATTTATAAATGGAACTTTTTCTCTGTGTGTGTGTGTGTGTGTGTGTGAGTGCGTGTCCGTTACCTATAGACTCCGAAACGGCTGAACCGATTTTCTTGGAAATTTACACAGTTGTACTGTAAGCGTCTGCGAGTGTTCTTAGCTAGGTTTTGTTTCGTGGTACCCCCGATAGATATCGAAAATCGATAATCGAAAAAATCAGGTTATAGAAGGAGTGGTCCAATTTTAATCAAATTTGATACACTCATAGACAAAGACATAAGAAACGATATTCAGAGGTTTCAATGTCTCAGTTCCTACAATAGTGCAGAAAATCGATTATATATATATATATATATATATAAGGCAAGATATTTGTGTGTGTGTCTGTTTATCTGCCTGTATGTCTGTATTTTTTTCAGCCCTTTTATTTTAGTTTTTGCTTCGGGTTTGACTCTAAGTAGGTATAATTGTACTTCTTAGTTTCAGCCATGATACCATTTATTCAGAGGACTTATTTAGGCTTACAAAATTCAGTTTACGACGAAAAAAACTTATTTGATATCGATACCAGAAAATCAAAATTTGACTTACATCCATTCATTTTTCTTTCAGTCTCCGGTTTCGCTTTAACTGGAAACAACTATTGCTTTTTTAGTCTTTCGTGCCAACGTTCAAAGAGTCTGAGCTCCAGGACCATGGATTAGTTTTAAAGCTTTCATTACACCCGAGCAACGCCGGGCTATCCGGGCTATAATGATATATATATATATATATATATATATATATATATATATATATATGCGATTTGTAAATTGTCGCAATTATTTTATTACGTGCGATTGGTAAATTGTCGCAATTATTTTATTATTTCACATATTCTTTAGGCTGAGTCTGATCTCCAGGACCATGGATTAGTTTTAAAGCTTTCATTACACCCGAGCAACGCCGGGCTATCCTGCTAGTATATATATAACTGTCAAATTGCATCCTTATTCTTGTTGTTCGTACGTATTTCGATGAGGGAAATCATTCCGATCAATTAGTTGCGAGCTATCGATAACCATTTTCTCGGAAGACGGAAATGGAATATTAAATATTCAATACCAGATATCTAATTAAGATGACAACGCACCTGTTAATTACCCATTCACTCAGACGATCACCTGCACGCATGCGCACATTCATATTGATTCCCCCGCTTCTTTTCACGTTTCCAGATTTTATTTATACACCGAATATTTAACGTTCATGAAACCGTTCCACGAACTAAGGTCGCAAACTCTAACGGCCGTCGTCAATGGGATTCGAAATCGTGTACCTTGTTACTTGTCTTTTAAGTCGTATTAAGCTTAGGTTGGTAAATGGTAAGTGATTATTGGCCAGGAGACTTCTAACGCTCGCTAGGTGGAGTTTCAACCAGCAGTGTAAAGAATTGTCTCCCTTATTTTTCTCTTTACCCACGGGATGCCGAACCAACAAGACTACTTCAGGCGAATTCTTAGTCCCCAGCAGGTGTCGCATTGGATGCAAAATAATGATTATATTAGCTCATTTCGAAAACAAATAAAAAGAAACTTGAGACCCCATTAATATTTACACTAGAATGTATCGCTGAAATATGTTTCTCCCGGCGACACAATAATGTTGATACAAATTGGAAGCTTAACACGGTGATTTGAACACGTAAACGTCCTGAAGGGACAGGGCACATAGAAGAAGAAGAACTAAAACGAATTGATGACTCCTGTTACAATAGCAATATTTAGCAAAGAATTTAATTTTATACTGGCCTCACATTTGTGTCGTACCATATCAATGATAATTAAACTTTATTCCTTCTGTTAAATGTCAGGAAGGTGTTTTATGAGGCACCGGGTGAGGATCGAACACACTACCCAATTGTAATGATTCTAGCCAGACAAGCTTGCTAACCATTACACAAGCTCGAGGTACCCAGATTTATGGATTAAACTTTATTCCTTCTGTTAAATGCCATACGGGATACACTCATGGGCGATCATGTCTCTTTTGAGACATGACTGAACAGGTAGAAGATTTTCCTGCAGTAGGTTGCTATTACTTCCTGCGGTAAACTGGTTGGCAAACCAATCTGTAGAACTCAGTCGGTACTGCTATTTAACCCATAGCTGGAAGGAAAAGAGACAGATTAATGCTTTTCCCAAGGGTATTTGTGCGTAATTGAATGGAACAAATTTAACTTGAATTCGAACTTAGCTCTCCGTTTCAAATTCCGGGCCGATATCCACAGCCCGATTATAAAATTTTCGAGAAAATAAAAAAGAAAAGGTGCAAACTTATTCCCTTATTTTTTTTTCTTTAACCATAGGATGTCGTAGTGACAAGAAGTGTTTTATTCCATCTTCACGTAAATTCTTATTCTCTAAGGACCCACGTATTCCATTGCAAACAACATTATAACTATATTTAGTCAGTTATTGCCATATGTGATACGCGTTTGGGTGATCATGTCTCTTCCAATCTATGAGTGACAAAGCAGGTTGCCATTTCTTTCAATGGTAGACTGGTTGCCAGCCAAGCCTATAGAACCCAATCTGTCCTGCTATTAAATCCTTTCACACATATCAGTCAGTAGGTTGCCATTTCTTTCTGTGGTAGACTGGTTGCCAGCCAAGCCTATAGAACCCAATCTGTCCTGCTATCAAATCCTGTTATACATATCAGTCAGTAGGTTACCATTTCTTTCTGTGGTAGACTGGTTGCCAGCCAAGGCTATAGAACCCAATCTGTCCTGCTATTAAATCCTTTCACACATATCAGTCAGTAGGTTGCCATTTCTTTCTGTGGTAGACTGGTTGCCAGACAAGGCTATAGAACCCAATCTGTCCTGCAATTAAATCCTTTCACACATATCAGTCAGTAGGTTGCCATTCCTTTCTGTGGTAGACTGGTTGCCAGCCAAGGCTATAGAACCCAATCTGTCCTGCTATTAAATCCTTTCACACATATCAGTCAGTAGGTTGCCATTTCTTTCTGTGGTAGACTGGTTGCCAGCCAAGGCTATAGAACCCAATCTGTCCTGCTATTAAATCCTTTCACACATATCAGTCAGTAGGTTGCCATTTCTTTCTGTGGTAGACTGGTTGCCAGCCAAGGCTATAGAACCCAATCTGTCCTGCTATTAAATCCTTTCACACATATCAGTCAGTAGGTTGCCATTTCTTTCAGTGGTAGACAGGTTGCCAGCCAAGGCTATAGAACCCAATCTGTCCTGCTATTAAATCCTTTTACACATATCAGTCAGTAGGTTGCCATTTCTTTCTGTGGTAGACTGGTTGCCAGCCAAGGCTATAGAACCCAATCTGTCCTGCTATTAAATCCTTTCACACATATCAGTCAGTAGGTTGCCATTTCTTTCTGTGGTAGACTGGTTGCCAGCCAAGGCTATAGAACCCAATCTGTCCTGCTATTAAATCTTTTCACACATATCAGTCAGTAGGTTGCCATTCCTTTCTGTGGTAGGCTGGTTGCCAGCCAAGGCTATAGAACCCAATCTATCCTGTTATTAAATCCTTTTACACATATCAGTCAGTAGGTTGCCATTTCTTTCTGTGGTAGACTGGTTGCCAGCCAATGCTATAGAACCCAATCTGTCCTGCTATTAAATCCTTTCACACATATCAGTCAGTAGGTTGCCATTTCCTTCTGTGGTAGACTGGTTGCCAGCCAAGGCTATAGAACCCAATCTGTCCTGCTATTAAATCCTTTCACACATATCAGTCAGTAGGTTGCCATTTCTTTCTGTGGTAGACTGGTTGCCAGCCAAGGCTATAGAACCCAATCTGTCCTGTTATTAAATCCTTTTACACATATCAGTCAGTAGGTTGCCATTTCTTTCTGTGGTAGACTGGTTGCCAGCCAAGGCTATAGAACCCAATCTGTCCTGTTATTAAATCCTTTTACACATATCAGTCAGTAGGTTGCCATTTCTTTCTGTGGTAGACTGGTTGCCAGCCAAGGCTATAGAACCCAATCTGTCCTGCTATTAAATCCTTTCACACATATCAGTCAGTAGGTTGCCATTTCTTTCTGTGGTAGACTGGTTGCCAGCCAAGGCTATAGAACCCAATCTGTCCTGCTATTAAATCCTTTCACACATATCAGTCAGTAGATTGCCATTTCTTTCTGTGGTAGACTGGTTGCCAGCCAAGGCTATAGAACCCAATCTGTCCTGCTATTAAATCCTTTCACACATATCAGTCAGTAGGTTGCCATTTCTTTCTGTGGTAGACTGGTTGCCAGCCAAGGCTATAGAACCCAATCTGTCCTGCTATTAAATCCTTTCACACATATCAGTCAGTAGGTTGCCATTTCTTTCTGTGGTAGACTGGTTGCCAGCCAAGGCTATAGAACCCAATCTGTCCTGTTATTAAATCCTTTTACACATATCAGTCAGTAGGTTGCCATTTCTTCCTGTGGTAGACTGGTTGCCAGCCAAGGCTATAGAACCCAATCTGTCCTGCTATTAAATCCTTTCACACATGTCAGTCAGTAGGTTGCCATTTCTTTCTGTGGTAGACTGGTTGCCAGCCAAGGCTATAGAACCCAATCTGTCCTGCTATTAAATCCTTTCACACATATCAGTCAGTAGGTTGCCATTTCTTTCTGTGGTAGACTGGTTGCCAGCCAAGGCTATAGAACCGAATCTGTCCTGTTATTAAATCCTTTTACACATATCAGTCAGTAGGTTGCCATTTCTTTCTGTGGTAGACTGGTTGACAGCCAATGCTATAGAACCCAATCTGTCCTGCTATTAAATCCTTTCACACATATCATTCAGTAGGTTGCCATTTCTTTCTGTGGTAGACTGGTTGCCAGCCAAGGCTATAGAACCCAATCTGTCCTGCTATTAAATCCTTTCACACATATCAGTCAGTAGGTTGCCATTTCTTTCTGTGGTAGACTGGTTGCCAGCCAAGGCTATAGAACCCAATCTGTCCTGCTATTAAATCCTTTCACACATATCAGTCAGTAGGTTGCCATTTCTTTCTGTGGTAGACTGGTTGCCAGCCAAGGCTAGAGAACCCAATCTGTCCTGCTAGTAAATCCTTTCGCACATATCAGTCAGTAGGTTGCCATTTCTTTCTGTGGTAGACTGGTTGCCAGCCAAGGCTATAGAACCCAATCTGTCCTGTTATTAAATCATTTTACACATATCAGTCAGTAGGTTGCCATTTCTTTCTGTGGTAGACTGGTTGCCAGCCAAGTCTATAGAACCCAATCTGTCCTGCTATTAAATCCTTTCACACATATCAGTCAGTAGGTTGCCATTTCTTTCTGTGGTAGACTGGTTGCCAGCCAAGCCTATAGAACCCAATCTGTCCTGCTATTAAATCCTTTCACACATATCAGTCAGTAGGTTGCCATTTCTTTCTGTGGTAGACTGGTTGCCAGCCAAGCCTATAGAACCCAATCTGTCCTGCTATTAAATCTTTTTATACATATCAGTCAGTAGGTTGCCATTTCTTTCTGTGGTAGACTGGTTGCCAGCCAAGGCTATAGAACCCAATCTGTCCTGCTATTAAATCCTTTCACACATATCAGTCAGTAGGTTGCCATTTCTTTCTGTGGTAGACTGGTTGCCAGCCAAGGCTATAGAACCCAATCTGTCCTGCTATTAAATCCTTTCACACATATCAGTCAGTAGGTTGCCATTTCTTTCTGTGGTAGATTGGTTGCCAGCCAAGGCTATAGAACCCAATCTGTCCTGCTATTAAATCTTTTTATACATATCAGTCAGTAGGTTGCCATTTCTTTCTGTGGTAGACTCGTTGCCAGCCAAGGCTATAGAACCCAATCTGTCCTGCTATCAAATCCTTTTATACATATCAGTCAGTAGGTTGCCATTTCTTTCTGTGGTAGACTGGTTGCCAGCCAAGGCTATAGAACCCAATCTGTCCTGCTATCAAATCCTTTTATACATATCAGTCAGTAGGTTGCCATTTCTTTCTGTGGTAGACTGGTTGCCAGCCAAGGCCATCGAACCCAATCTGTCCTGCTATTTAATCCATAGCTGGAGAGTAAAGAGATGGATTCATAAATTTCCCAAGAGTATTTGAGCGTAAGTGAATTCAACAATATTTCAATGAAATTCGATCTCGGTTTTCTGATTTATCATTCCAATCCGATATCCATTGCACCACAATTCACATGAATTAATAGCTAGGTTATCTTCTAAAAAAAAAAAACAACAAAAATTAATCACCAACAAAAGCAAAAAAAACCTCATGTGACCACATTAATATTAACCATAAATCACATCGTGCTGATTTGTGCTCCATTCATACGAATGGTCTCATCCATCTTCGTCACCGTCACAAGGAAGAGGTGGAGAAAGAGAATAGAGAGAAAGACGGTGACGATCCCAGTGATCGAATGCGAATGGGTGCTGAAAACGACAAGACAGATCAAATATATATACAAGTCTCCCATCATCACAAAAAAAATATTCTTCTTCAACGTTGCTACAAATCCGTAACGTAACAAGGCAGACTAGGATGTGCGTTGTGGTGCAGTGGATATCGGCTCGGAACGACAAATCGGGGAGCCGAGTTCGAATTCCAGTTAAATTTCTAGCATTCACTTACCCGCAAATACCCTTGGGAAGGATATTAATCCTTTTTTTTCTCCGGTTATGGGTTAAATAACAGTACAGATTTGGTTCTATATCATTGGTTGGTGACCAATCTACAACAAAACTCAATGGCAATCTACTGTGGGATAATCTTCTGCCCAGCCAGTCATATCTCTTTCGAGACATGATCGCCCAAGCGAAAAAGGCAGACTCCGATGTGACTTGAACATGCCCACATAACAAATTGGTGACCCCCATTACAATACCAATGTTTAGCGAGTTCAGTTTTATACTAGCATCATATTTCTGGTGTATTAAACGAGTGAAAATTAGATTATAAAACCATATTTCCCAACCCTTTTAATTAAAATGTTTTTAATTAAACATATAAGCAGTATGTTAGTAACCTTGTGTGGGTGAGAGCCAACAGCAGTATAGACTTGTGAAATTGAGGCTCCAAAACCCTAAAGAAGATTCACACTTTTTCCTGAATTTTATCAACTGGGATTTAATTTACTTGACGCTTTAGGCCCAAATAATAGCATTTTTATTTTTTTTTATTGAAACCCTATAAATACAGGGTGTCCATAATGTCCGTGTGCACTTTAAAAACTTTATAACTTTATTTGTATTTCTGATAGAAATAATCTGTAAAAAATGTGCTTGAAGAATTCAACTTGAAAGATAATAGAGTGTTTCAACAAGATGGAACTCCTTGTCCCTTTTCTCTGCATGTTAGATAGTTTCTAAATCAGGAATTTCCTAACAGATGGATCGGAAGGGGTGGACCATTTTATTGGCCTCCACGTTCGCCACATTTGACTCCATTAGATTTTTTTTCATGTGAGAAGAATTGTGTCTGCAACCAAATCTAGTTCATTAGAAGATTTGAAAGCTAAAATAACTAATGTGATTTCAGGCATTTCTGTAAATCAGTGAACTGCAAAATCGTATTATCCTTTGTATTGCTAATGACAGAGGACATGTGGAAACTTAAATAAAATGTCAATAAAACCTTTAAAAAGGTAGATTTACTTCTATCTAAAAAAGGGACAGGACACATAGAAGAAGAAGAACTGAGGCAAGGCCTTAAAGCCACTAAAATGCTAATAGTTGCTGAGTGTGAAATAATATGGGAAAATGAAAACATTATTAGGGAGAAAGAACAATAAAAGCAACAAAATTTAGAAGACAGAATATAAAGACTGACATTGTATTTATTTTGACGATCGAATTTATCTGGGAAGCAAGAAGCATGAAGAGAGTTCAGCAAGAGAGAAGTGCGATAGAAGAAACTGTTAGCAAAGAACTTATGGTTACATCAAACTATTTCAACTGTAAGATGATGAGACATTGCCGGCAATTTAGTCTTTTTCTTCTATGTGCCCTGTCTTTTCAGGACGTAGGCGATCATGGCTTTCCACATCTCCCTATCCCTGGTGGCTCTTAGCAGACTTTCTCCTGTTACATTACTCAACCCTCGTTCTGTCATCCACTATCTCAAGCCCATAAATTTAGAAAATAAATGTATAAAAACTAGCCTGACCACAAAATGAGGGATCAGTTTATATGTTGATTATAATATAGAATTGATCCCCCATTTTATATCCTCATTATAATTTCTTATAAACAGTTGGCATATATCTTCTTCTATGTGCCCTGTCTTTTCAGGACGTAGGCGATCATAGCTTTCCACGTTTACCTATCCCTGGTGGCTCTTAGCACGCTTTCTCCGGTTACACCATGCAACCCCCGTTCTGTCATCCACGATCTTAAGCCCATAAATCTAGAATATAAATGTATAAAATCTAGCATGGCCACAAAATGAGGGATCATTTTATATATTGATTATAATATATAATTAATCCCCCATTTTATATCCATATTATAATTTCTTATAAACAGTTGGCATATATCTTCTTCTATGTGCCCTGTCACTTCAGGACGTAGGCGATCATGGCTTTCCGCGTCTCCCTATCCCTGCTGGCTCTTAGCACGCCTTCTCCTGTTACACAATGCAACCCCCGTTCTGTCATCCACTAGCTCAAGCTCATAAGTCTAGAATGCAAATGTATAGAAACTAGCATGGCCACAAAATGAGGGATCAGTTTTTATATCGATTATAATATAGAATTGATCCCCCATTTTTCTATCCACATTATAATTTATTATAAACAGTTGGCATATATCTTCTTCTATGTGCCCTGTCCCTTCAGGACGTAAGCGATCATGGCTTTCCACGTCTCCCTATCCCTGGTGGCTTTTATCACGCTTTCCCCAGTCACACCACTCAAACTCCACCCTGTTATCCACTTGCTCAAGCCCGTCAAGTAAGTTACGCGTTGCTTTCCCTGTCTCTATTTACCTCTCTCTGACCTGTGAGTATCAGATTCTCCAAGCCATCCTTTTCACTATATGTCCCAGGAACATTAGTTGTCTTTTCCTGATATTAGTTTTCTTTTCATTTCCATCCTCTCGAAAACCCCATCATTACTGACTTACTCTCTCCATGTTACCCGTAGCATCCTTCTGTAGAACCACATTTCAGTTGCTTCAAGTTTTTCCTTCATCTTTGATGATATTGTCCAGCATTCACTGCTATATTGAAGAACTGATATCACATAGCAATCCAGTACTCTCTTCTTTGTTTCCAGAAAAATTATCTTGTCTCTTAATACTCTACTCAGCTTCTAGAATGCATCCTTGGCCATGCCAATATATGCCTTCAGATCTCTGTGTCACACTTTCCATCCTCTGTTAGAACACTTCCCAGGTATTTAATTTCTGTACCTGCTCTTAGCACGCTTTCTCCTATTACTCTAACCCAAACCCCACTCTGTCAATCATTTGCTCAAGCTCTTCAAGTATGTTACACGCTATTTTTCCCCTGTCTCTCTTTCCCTCTATCTGACCTGTGGGTGTCAGACTCTCCAAGCCATCCTTCCCTATTACATGTCCCATGCACTTCAGCTGTCTTTTACTGATGTTAAGTATTAGTGAAATTTTCGTTTCTATCCTTTATCTAACCTGTGAGTATCAGATTCTCCAAGCCCTCCTTCCTCATTATCTGTCCCATGAACTTCAGCTGTCTTTTACTGATGTTAAGTATTAGTTACCTTGCGTTTCCATTCCTTTACAAAACCTCACATGCTCGGTCTATGGTATCCTCAACATCCTTCTGTAGGACCACATTTCGGTTGCTTCAAGTTTCTCTTTCATCTTTGAGAATATTGTCCAGCATTCGCTGCCTTATTGAAGAACAGATCATATAGCAATCCAGTACAATTTTCTTTAATTCTAGCATAATTTGCCTGTCTGTCATGCAGGCAGTTTGCTGTCAGTAGAGTTTTTTACTGAAGATAAGGAAGGTAAAATGCTCCGAAATTATTTTTCCATGCGCTTTCAACCACTTCTGTAGACATTCTCAAGGGAGTTATGTTCTCCCTGCTGTTATTTTTTCCTCAAGTTTTGAGTGTAACGTAATTTATTTTATGTTGTTTTTGGAAAACGAGCGTTCTTTCAAACTTCCTATATGAAACTAACAGTCTAACCCGGCGTTGCTCGGTTGTAATGAAAGCTTTAAAACTAATCCATGGTCCTGGATTTGGCCGTTGGCACGAAAGACTAAGAAGCAATAGTTGATTCCAGTTAAAGCGAAACCGGAGACTGAAGGAAAAATGAATGGATGTAAGTCAAATTTTGATTTCCTGGTATCGATATCAAATCAGTTTTTTTCGTCGTAAACTGAATTTTGAAGGCTAAATAAGTCCTCTGAGTAAATGGTATCATGGCTGAGACTAAGAACTACAATTATACCTACTTAGAGTCAAACCCAAAGCAAAAACTAAAATAAAAGGGCTGAAAAAATACAGACATACAGGCAGATAAAAAAAACACACACACACACACACACACACACACACACACACACACACACACACACACACACACATCTTGCCTTTTATTATCGATTTTCTGCACTATTGTAAGAACTGCAACCTTGAAACCACTGAATATCGTTTCTTATGTCTTTGTCTATGAGTGTATCAAATTTGATTTAAAAAGAAACACTCCTTCTACAAACCGATTTTTTTCGATTATCGATTCTCGATATTTATTGGGGGTACTTTGAAACAACACCTAGCTAAGAACACTCGCAGACGCTTATAGTACAACTGTGTAAATTTTCAAGAAAATCGGTTCAGCCATTTCAGTGTCTATAGTTAACGGACACACACACAGACACATACACAGACAAAGTTCCAATTATAAATAAGTTTAGATAACATTTAATACTCCATTTTCACTATTAAATAATGTAAAGTTGATTGCAAGAGAAAACTGTTTGGTTCATACTACCTCACTAATGTTTTTGATTATTGTGATTTAAATAATATTCTTATATTTTGGACCACAATTTTCCTGAAGTGTTCTTGTAAATTATGGGTTAATAAATGATTTTTTATGGCCCTTTGGTTTGACAAGTGGCATGTAAGAAGTCTAATCAAATAGTGGTAGTATGTCCAGTATAGATAACTGATTTTTATGAAGAAATACAGTCTTGTACTGGGCATTGAAATTTATACACTTTATTAGTCATCGCTACTTTAGATTTGATGAAATTATTTTGATTAGAAAAAAGGTTTTCGGTTTTTGATTTTCTGTAATATATGATTAATTTTACATTTTTTGAGGAATTACGGCAAAAGTATGGTGTTTAATAATTTTTCATGTAACGGTTTCGTCCTGCTTATAATTTTTGTGCATATGGTTGCAGTAAAATATGTTGATATTTGTTGTATGTTTGTTTTTTTTATTACTGGTTTTGTGTATTTTTTGAAAGGATAATTTGATTAATTTATCAATGATATAGTTGGGTAAATTATTGTTCACTAATATTTATTTTATGTGTTTTAGTTCGCTCAAAAATATTCTTTGTGCGTTATTAATGCTATTTCATATCTTTCAGAGTATTGTTTAGAAGACAAAGTGTTTTTTTTTTAAATATATGAAAGTGATTAATCCTTTTTTTTTTTAATGGAATTTTTATCATCTATTTTTTATTTTTTAAGTTCGTTTAAATCCAAGTCCATTTAACGATTCATCTGGCAACTTTACACATTAGAAAAAAATGACGTATTGAATAAAATTTCATTCATACGAGAAGGAGCTATAATAATTAGTGGATTTGAGAAGTCTAATTTCTTGAATGTGCGTTGTGGTGCAGTAGATATCGGCTCGGAACGAGAAAACGAGGAGCCGAGTTCGAATTCCAGTTGAATCCATTGCATTCACTTACGCACAAATACCCTTGGGAAAGGTATTATTCCGTCTCTCTCCTCCAGTTATGGGCTAAATAGCAGGACAGATTGGGTTCTATAGCCTTGGCTGGCAACCAATCTACCGCAGAAAGTAATGGCAACCTACTGCGGGATAATCTTGAGATATGATCGCCCAAGCGTGTTTTCCGTATGGCATTTAACTGACTGAATTTCTTGAAAAATATTTTCGTAAATCGATTTTATAAATCTTAACCGACACCGATGCCAAATGTTCAGTCAATGAATGCCGAATGTTTCTGTGTAAATAAACGGCTAAATGTAACAGAAATTCGATATATATATCGGTGACATTTCAAGGATAAACACAAGTGAAAAACGTTTCTTGTAGGAAATTCAATTTTAAAAAAAATCAATCCACCCCAAACAAGGCAATAACATCATTAAGACGCAACGGCCCATAGGAAGTTAAAGAGAATAAAAAAAAAAATTGAAGGAAACCAAAATTCAATAGTAGTGTAAAATTCAAAGATGAGGCGGACACGTTAAATAAAAGGAAGCTGAAATCTAATCTTAAATGGGAAACAATGGATAAACCTCTGTTCCTATTGAGAAGCTGGGGAGGAGTATAAACTAGATAATAGACAAATCTACCCACACCTATTAATATTACATCAATGGACGATATACAAGTGAAAGAAAAAAATATTAACGAAATTTAAAATTAAGTGTTGAACATAAATGATTTCGAGCATCTCGACGTCGTGTAATGGTTAACAAACTCGTCTCACGAGAATCATTATAACTAAGTAGTGAGTTCAATCCTCACTGGGTACCCCCTAATATCGGCTGTGTGTCACATCTAAACTACGCTTAGAAAATCACCTTCATCCAGGTTTGGGGGTTAGCGGAGGGCTAACAACCCTGCTCCATAAAAAAAACAAAAACAATTTGTTACGGAAACAGCAAAAACGTTGCCTTACACACCATTGTGTGTAACGGAAAAAATATTATATATTATTACAAATGATCGAAAAAGTAAATAGATCACTTGGCAGACCGGCTGCAGTCACTCTCTCACCAGCGTGACGTGGCTTCCCTGTGCCTCTTCTATAAATACTTTCACGGCTTCTGCTCCGATGAACTTAGATCACTGGTGCCTCCTAGGTGCTTATTTGCACGAGATACTAGATTAGCAACTAGGTCCCACACTTTTACAGTGAAACCGATAAAATGTAACCGTAATTTCTACTCCAACAGCTTCTTTTCTCGCACTTCCCGCCTGTGGAATTCCCTTCCACATACTTGCTTCCCCGACAGCTACAATCTCCAGGAGTTTAAATGTAAGGTCAATAGACACCTCCTAAGTCACTAACTCGCATGCATTCTCTCAAACACTCTTCCTATCTGCCCAACCCTCAGCCTCGGTATCCTTATCCGTCTATCACCCTCCTTCTGACATTTTCTATATCTAACCGCTCTTTCTCATCACTTTTCCCTATGTAACCCCTGCGCAATAGTAGCAGTGGAATACCTTGCTGGGAGTAAAATGATTAAAAAAAAAAATACAAAAAAAAAAAAAAAGCACGGGCAACGCTAGGAAGCCTTGCTGGAGTAATAGTTTCTTTTTTAATCTGTATGAAAAACGACGAATAAAATGAATAAATGAATTAGGCACTGCGTAAAGCCAACGTCTATTGACTTAGAAAAGAAAGGCGCAAAAAGATACTTCGGTAAAAGAGAAACAAAATGGCGTCGAAGAAAAAGATCCTATAAAACAAGATGGAAGTCTAAAAAAATCAATAAAACTGAGTTGTTGAAGCGTATTGGATGTTTCAAATGTGATGCAGACAGAAGATTCAATTAAACGCGCCTGTACAAGCCAAATAGGATCGATCATATCAAGCAAGCTTTAGTATACTAAACTCAATAACATTCCGATGGTCGAAAATGACGGTGAGAGCATCCTACCAGAATTGAAACATCAAATAAAACCAATTCACGCAGTAACAGTATAGGCTTGGTCAGATAAGCGTAAATTCACGGAGAGCGGGACAGTAAGACGACTTAAAAAAAGAGTAAGATTTACTGGGTACATTATACGAATAAGTTTAAAACAAACTTGTAGAAATTAAAATGGATCAAGAATATTAAAAGAAAAATAATATTCAATATGATTTTCAGGTTTGCCCAGCCAATCAACTATAGTACATTTTTTTAAAAGCCTTAGAAGTATCTTTTAAGTTTACTCAGCTCATTATTGGTTGTGCAATCAGTCAACAGTAGTACCTCGTTTAAAAGCTTTTAGAAGCGTCTTTAAAATTTACACAGATTTTTATAGGTTGTGTAACCATTAACTGTAGTACGTCATTTAAATCTTTAGGAGAGTCTTTCATTTTCACTCTGCTTTTTATTTGATGTACAATCGGTCAACTGTAGTATGTTTTTAAAAGCCTTACAAGTTTCTTTCAAATTTCCTCTGTTATTTGTTCCTCGTACAAGCAGTTCATTACATTACGACATTCGCAAAGCTTAGAAGAGACTTCAAATATTACGATTGTCTTACTAACGCAAATGAACCCTAATCTACTCGAGGAAATATTTTTTATGTCGGTTTAGATTGAAATAGAATTTACTATCATGATTATTTGCTACTTGGCTAGTTTTTTTTACGATGATATATAATAAAAGAAGAAAGAAAGATAGAAAGAAAAAGTGAGAAAGAATGCCAGCAAGAAAAAAAGAAAGAGTAAGAAACAATGTCAGGAAGAAAGAAAGAAAGAAAGAAAGAAAGAAAGAAAGAAGATACTAATAAATAAGGAGAAGAAATCAATAAAAAGAAAGAAAAATATTGGAAAAAAAGAAAAAGATAGTACGAAAGAATGAAGGAAGAAAGAAAGAAGAAGAAGGAAAGAAAGAAAAAAGGAAGATATTGTACGAAAGAAAGAAAGAAGGAAGAGAAAGAAAAAAGTAAGAAAAAAGAAGGAAAGAAAGAAAGAAAAAATAAAGAAAGAAAGAGATAGTACAAAAGAACGAAGGAAGAGAAAGACAGAACGAAAGAAAGAAGAAGGAAAAAGAAAGGAATATATAGTACGAAAGAAAGAACGAAAGAGGAGAAAGAAAAAAGAATAAGGAAAGAAAGAAAGAAAAAAAGAAGAGATAGTGCGAAATAAAAAACGAAGAAAGAGAAAGAAAGAAAGAAGGAAAGAAAGAAAAAAGAAAAGGAGAGATAGTACGAAAGAAAGAACGAAGGAAGAAAAAGAAAGAAAGAAAGAAAGAAGGAAAGAAAGAAAAAAGAAAAGGAGAGATAGTACGAAAGAAAGAACGAAGGAAGAAAGTGAAAGAAAGAAAGAAGGAAAGAAAGAAAAAAGGAAGAGATAGTACGAAAGAAAGAACGAAGGAACAAAGAAAGAAAGAAAGAAAGAAAGAAAGAAAGAAGAAGGAAAGAAAGAAAAAAGGAACAGATAGTACGAAAGAAAGAACGAAGGAACAGAAAGAAAGAAAGAAAGAAAGAAAGAAAGAAGGAAAGAAAGAAAAATGGAAGAGATAGTACGAAAGAAAGAACGAAGGAAAAGAAAGAAAGAAAGAAAAAAAAAAGAAAAAAAAGAAAAGGAGAGATAGTTCGGAAGAAAGAGCGAAGGAAGGAATTTGTTTTCGGATAATTGTTTTGAACGCCAAAAATACTTTTTATGAGTCTATAGACTTCCATCTCTCGCCCTGTACAACCCCATCTGGGATATTCACCCCTGTCAGCCATATTCTACAGACGTCTTTTCCCTAGTACATGGCAGATATCGCTTCATGCAACACTGCTTTTTTTTGTTAGCCTTTCTCATCACGTTCGAAGCGCTTCTTCAAGGATGGCCTTGAATGACAATCAGAAAAAACCCTCATTCAAGAACAATCTTGAAGAAGGATGAGCTCTATGACTTTATTTTAGCACAGACATTAATTCTGTTATAGCTGCAATATACGATACCATTGGGTTAAGAAGATACAGAACGTAATGAATAGGCTGAAAAGGTTTGTGTTCTTTTATTTTGAGGAAACAAAAAAAAAAAAAACAATTTTGAAAAAGTTTACCATTATAGTGGTATGACAATTATCAGCAACAATTTCGTTTACGCAGCACTAATAATTCAAGTTCAACTCTAAGTAAAAGTCATAACTTCTACTTTCAGTTAACATGGCTACCCTGAGTTAAAAAATTACAGAATAGGACGGGAGGAGATTTGTTTTTCACGAAGATCACAGTTTACAAAAATAATGGCCGCTCAAAGTGTTGTATTTTGCAAAGCCATTTCAAAAGAGTATTCACGGTACATATTAGGTGAATTTCAGTGTACAGAATAATTAATGCGTGCTCTTTAATAATTTAAAACTTTTTTTCAGACAGAAATATTCTTGAAGCATAGAAGCCCTTAATTATGAACACAACAAAACATAATCTTCATTTACTTTTCTTCCATGAGTTCAGACTTGGGTGCCGTGTCTCCTAAAGTTCTGCCAATATCAACAGAGCAGGGGGGAGATGGGTCCACAAGTGATTGGACAGTACAGAGGTGGACCCAAAAGTTCCGTACTGATGATGAGAGCCTTGAAGATGAAGAAGGTAGTGGACGGTCATGAAGTCTTAAAAACAAAGCATTGCAAGCAGTTGTTGAGCAAAACCCACGTCAGAGTGTCAGAGAAATGTCTCTTCGCTTGGTGCCAGCATTGCAACAATCTGCCGCTATTTGAAGAGTATTGGCAAGGTGAAGAAACTCGATAAATTGGTTCTTAATAATATCAATGAAAATCAGAAACTTAGGCGTTAAAAGTGCGCTCGATGCTTTTTCTGTATAAAACCAATGGTACATTTATTGACAGAATAGCCACTTGTGATGAAAAGTGGGTCTTCTTTGATAACTATAAACGATCAAGTCAATGGCTTGATCGTGATTAATTCCCCAAACATTTCCCAATGCTAAAGTTGCACCAGTAACGATTATGGTGATTGTCTGTTGGTCTGCAATTGGTGTTATTCACTACATCTTTCTGGATGGTTGGTTGTTTTGTTTTTATGGCATATCAACCTCGGCGGGTCATTTATTGCCAACTAAATTTTATTTATTTATTGCTGGTAATACCTTTCTTCTTTCAACAATTTATTGTTGTTTTTATATAAGTTTTGTGTCTAGTAATACTTTTTTCTTTTTGAGTATCAAGATTCATTGGGATTTGTTTTTTAAGGGCAGGGTCCCCAAGTCCTACCCTGTTATTTAACGCATAACTGGAGGGAAGGGACGGATTAATACCTTTCCCAAAGGTACCAGTGCTTAAGTGAATGCAGGGTATTCAACTGGAATTCGAACTCGGCTCACCGATTTCTCTTTCCGAGCCGATATCCACTGCACCACAACGCACATCCATCACGAAACGCTTACAGCACCTGGTATTCCCAAGCGGTCACCTATCTAAGAACTGACCCTTTCTGGATAGCCTCAGAATATTAATGCAGGGCTTTACCGCAATCAAGTTGCTGAAATGCATGCACGCCTACAAAATAAAATAGGCCTGCATTGGTGAATCAACGTGCTTTAATTCTACACGATAATGCGTGGCTAAATGTTGCAAGAATGACGTTGCAAAAATCCAGACTTGAGATACGAGAGTTATCCTCAAGGACCCATGACCCAGTGGGTATAGGCCACAGCAGTGATGAACATGTAATTTAGAGAGTCGAGTTAAAGGGAGATAACTCATGACTATCAGAAGCGGCTTCGCACAAGGAATTAGAATGATATAACCCAGTGATCGTAATAAAAGTTTCGGTTCGAAATTCTTAGCGCCTGAAGAAGGCCGGAGCGTACAAAATGGTCGGAACGTCGTAAAATGGCCACACAGATGAAGACAATACTCTGAATAACGTAAATATTGTATATTTCTTTTATTTACCGTTAACAGTGAACTCATTCTAAAAGAACCAGAGTGTCTAGTGGCTAATAATTAAGAATAATCAAGACGTTTAAATTTCGGGCATCTTTGCTGGTCTCTCGTTTGCTTTAATATCGCCATCTTGCGTTTTTCTCTTTTACTTTCATGAAGAGAATTTCCAGATGCGTGTTCGTTTGGATAAAATGTAAGGCAAAGCATCGTTAATGTTTCATTTGACTTCTTTGAAATTTCTCCATTCGTCTTCCTTTCTTTTCCCAAAGGATTTCTGCGACAGAAATGTAAAGTGAAAAATGATCCGTGCGCCGCAAACAGTTTTAGTGACCCTTTCGAAATGAATATTTAAAAGAGGTACATTCATTCAAACACACAGACAGACAGGCAGACAGACAGGCAGGCAGGCAGACAGGCAGGCAGGCAGACAGGCAGACAGACAGGCAGACAGACAGACAGGCAGACAGACAGACAGACAGACAGGCAGGCAGACAGGCAGACAGGCAGACAGACAGGGAGACAGGCAGACAGGCAGACAGACAGGCAGACAGACAGGCAGGCAGACAGGCAGACAGGCAGGCAGACAGGCAGACAGACAGGCAGACAGGCAGACAGACAGGCAGACAGACAGACAGACAGGCAGGCAGGCAGGCAGGCAGGCAGGCAGGCAGACACAGTTAGAAAGGCAAATATAAACATGAAATGTTTTGTGAGGAAATAAGACAACTACTGGCCATTACATTTAACAGCGGATGTGCGTTGTGGTGCAGTGGATATCGGCTCGGAACGAGAAATCGGCGAGCCGAGTTCGAATTCCAGCCGAATTCGTTGCATTCACTTACGCACAAATACCCTTGGGAAAGGTATTAAGCCATCTATTCCTTCCAGTTATGGGTTAAATAACAGGACAGATTGGGTTCTATAGCCTTGGCTAGCAACCAGTCTACCGCAGAATGCAATGGCAACCTACTGCAGGATAATCTTCTGCCCAGTCAGTCATGTCTCTTTCGAAACATGATCGCCCAAGCGTGTATCACGTATGGCACTTAACTGACTGACAAGATTACAAATATCATTCTTTCTTTTACTGAGTCTAACCGCTTCTTTCTTTCTTTCTTTCTTTGAGTTCCTCCCTTCTTTCTTTCTTTCTTTCTTTCTTTCCTTCCCCTTATATATTTGTATGTTTTCTTTCTTTCTTTCTTTCTTTCTTTCTTTCTTTCTTTGCGTTCCTCACTTTATTCATCAGTATCCTCTTTCTTTCTTTCTTTCTTTCTTTCTTTCTTTCTTTCTTTGAGTTCTTCCCCTTATTTATCAGTATCTTCTTTCTTCTTTCTTTCTTTCTTTCTTTCTTTCTTTCTTTCTTTCTTTCTTTCTTTCCAATCCAAATCTAATACACCATTTACCGTTCTTTGTTTTCCCTTTACCTGACTCTTTCATCTCAAAATTTATAAATACTCCTCACTCACCTTAACTTCCATCCCCACCCAACCCTAACCCTGATCACTCAAAACCTCTTGAACTCTGACAAACGACTAACAATTCTGATGCTTAATCCACTCGAATGACTTCCAACGCAGTAATTGTATTCATCTGAACTTCTTTCTACATCTTGAAAATGGCACCTTTCAAATAAGGCGTTTGTATGTTTGGATAGATGTCACGCCCTTTCGGTCCTGATTTCAAACACAAAATCAAAGAAGACGCCAACGTAGGGCTCTCCAGTACGCCATTACACATCACTTAAAAATTGAATGAAATATTCTAGCACGTCAGTACTAATTAACTTTTAACGAACTGGGAAACACGTTCCTTTCTTATCAATATATATCTCGCAAACACTATTTCCTATCGCACAAATATCGGATTTGTGAGTAAAAAGGAAGTGATTAAGAGGATATATATATATATATATATATATATATATATATATATATATATATATATTGTATCATCCCGAGCAAGGCGGTAATGCCCCTGATGTGCAGGGGGTTACATAAGAGTAAAAAGATTAGAAGTAGAAGAGAGTGAAGAGGAAGACGAACCAGTTAGAAAGGAGCAAGAGAAGGATGGGAATACAGGTGTGATGACAGTTGCAAAGGTGGAGAGAAAAGAAAGGATATACGGGGTGGGGAAAGAACTAGAGTCAAGTGGTTAAGAGATGAGTATTGACATTGCATTTAAATTCCTGGAGGTTGTAGCCATCAGGAAAGCAAGAATATGGAAGCGAGTTCCACAGGCGGGAAGTGTGAGAAAAGAATCTGATGGAGTAGAATTGTCGTTTGCATTTGGTTGATCTAACTGTGAATGGGTGAGGCCCAGTTGCCAGTCTGGTTGCACGAGTAAACACCTGTTGCAGAGGCACTAGTGACTTAAGTTCACTGGAGCAGAAGCCATGAAAGTATTTATAGAACAGACAAAGGGAGGCCACATCTTGTCGGTGGGGAAGTGGCTGTAGTCGAGCCGCCAAGTCGGTACCTATCACATTACTAAATGATGAAGTGTATTGTCAGTTGATATTATCAAAAGCAATTATATAAGATTTGGGTTCAGTTAAAAAAGAAACCAAGATAAATGTAAAAGAAAAAAATTAGAAAGAAAAATTGAATTATTATTATTATTATTTTTAAACCTGAGAGCACGCACTATGTACATTGATAAAGCAAAGCGCTGCGCCTCTTCGGGTTAACTCTCACAACAGACCTCAAGTAGAATGAATATATAGAATCCATAGCTAAATCCGCTGCTAAGAAAGTCGGTCCGTTGTGGAGGGCCAGGAAGTTTTTCCCGTCTTAAACAATCCTGTACATATATAAATCTACCATCTGCTCGTGCATTGAATACTGCTGCCATATCTTGTCGGGTGCTCCTGCTATCCACCTAGCTGTCCTTGACAAAATCCAACGGAGAATCTGTAATGTGATCAATCCCGACTTGGAAGCTCAGATACAGTTACTTTCTCTCCGGCGTAATGTGGCTTCCCTGTGTCTCTTCTACAAATACATTCACGGCTTCTGCTCTGATAAACTTAGCTTGGGGCTATATGATTATTAACAAAAAAAAAAAATGCTATACTATTACAATGTGGATATAATGTGGGGGATCAGTTCTACATTACAATCAATATATAAACTGATCCCTCACTTTATGGCCAGATTCATCCGTCTCTTACCATCCGCCCGTGCATTGAATACTGCTGCCATATCTGGTCGGGTGCTCCTGCTATTCACCTAGGTGCCCTTGACAAAATCCAACGGAGAATCTATAATGTGATCGATCCCGACTGGCAGCTCGGATACAGTCACTTTATCACCGGCACAATGTGGCTTCCCTCTGTCTCTTCCACAAATACTTTCAAATGCTCCGATGAAATTAGCTCACTGGTGCCCCCCTACATATGAATTTACTCGAGCCACGAAATTAGCAACTAGGTCCCACTCTTTTACTATGGAACCAATAAAATGTAAACGCAAATTCTACTCCATGAGATTTTATCTCGCACTTCCTGCCTGTGGAATTCCCTTCCATTTACTTGCTTCCCCGACAGCTAGAATCTTCAAGAATTTAAATGTAACGTCAATAGTCATCTCCTATCATAATAACCTGCATCCTCTCTCTCTCTCTCTCTCTCTCTCACATGCTCTTTTCTTCGTCCACTCCACTCTCATCAGTATTCCCATCCTTCTCTTACCTACTTCCTGACAGACCCTATAAACAGTCACTCTTTTTCATAACATTCCTTCTATGTAACCCACAAAACAGTGGCAATAAAATGCCTTGCTTGGGGCGATATGATTATTAAAAAAGATAGATAGATAGATAGATAGATAGATAGATAGATAGATAGATAGATAGATAAAGAATAAACATAGATAGATAGATAGATAGATAGATAGATAGATAGATAGATAGATAGATAGATAGATAGATAAAGAATAAACATAGATAGATAGATAGATAGATAGATAGATAACGAATAAACATAGATAGATAGATAGATAGATAGATAGATAAAGAATAAACATAGATAGATAGATAGATAGATAGATAGATAGATAGATAGATAATAAACATAGATAGATAGATAGATAGATAGATATGAACAGACTGAGATAGATAGATAGATAGATAGATAGATAGATAGATAGATATGAACAAAATAGATAGATAGATAGATAGATAGATATGAACAAAATAGATAGATAGATAGATAGATAGATATGAACAAAATAGATAGATAGATAGATAGATATGAACAAAATAGATAGATAGATAGATAGATAGATAGATATATATGAACAAAATAGATAGATAGATAGATAGATGGATAGATAGATATGAACAAAATCGATAGATAGATGGATAGATATGAACAAAATAGATAGATAGATAGATAGATAGATAGATAGATAGATATGAACAAAATAGATAGATAGATAGATGGATAGATAGATATGAACAAAATAGATAGATAGATAGATAGATAGATAGATAGATAGATAGATAGATAGATATGAACAAAATAGATAGATAGAAAATAGATGGATAGATAGATATAGATGGATAGATAGATAGATAGATAGAAAATAGATAGATAGATAGATAGAAAATAGATAGATAGATGGATAGATAGATATGAACAAAATAGATAGATAGATAGATAGAAAATAGATAGATAGATGGATAGATAGATATGAACAAAATAGATAGATAGATAGATAGAATTCCTTTCCGTTTACTTGCTTCTCCGACATTTACAATCTCCAAGAATTTGAATGTAAAGTCAATCGTCATCTCCTATCTCACTAACTTGCATCCTTTCTCTTATGATTCTTTCTCCGTCCACACAACTCTCATCAGTATTCTCATCCATCAATTACCCACTTCCTGACACCCCCTATAACCTGTCACTCTTTCTCATAACTTTCCTCCTATGTAACCTCCTTCACAACAGTGGCAGTAAAATGCCTTACTTGGGACGATATGATTAAAAAAAAAGTAGATAGATAGATAGATAGATAGATAGATAGATAGATAGATAGATAGATAGTCCGACAGCTACAATCTCCAAGAATTTAAATGTAAAGTCAATTGTCATCTCCTATCTAACTAACCTGCATCCTATCTCTCATGCTCCTTTTTCTGTCCACTCCATTCTCATCAGTATTCGAATCCTTCTCTTACCCACTTCCTGACACCCCCTATAACCTGTCACCCTTTATCATAACTTTCCTTCTATGTAACCCCCCCACCCCACCCGCTAAACAGTGGCAGTAAAATGCCTTGGTTGGGGTTGTGGTTGTGGTTCTCGGCTCGGAACGAGAAATCGGGGAGCCGAGTTCGAATTCTAGCTCAATTCATTGCATTCACTTACGCGCAAATACCATTGAAAGGTATTAATCCGTCTCTTCCCTCCAGTTATGGGTTAAATAACAGGACAGATTGGGTTCTATAGCCTTGGTCGGCAACCAGTCTACCGCAGAAAGCAATGGCAAACTACTGCGGGATAATCTTCTGCCCAGTCAGTCATGTCTCTTTCGAGACATGATCGCCCAAGCGTGTATCACGTATGGCACTTAACTGATTAACTGACTGATCACCTAAACAATATTTTGTATATCCTTAAGGTATGATCTGCCATTGACGCCTTCATTGAGTCTATTAGAATCTTTTCTAATTAAACCGAGGGATACAACCACAACTGCTGTAGTAGTATTAGTAGTAGTAGTAATAACAGCCGTTTTTTGCTGTTATTCCATGTTCCTTTGATTTCTGTTCTATTCTCCTTTCATTCCGGGTCCCGACCAGAGACCTAAATTCAGAAATGGGATCATTACATTTCTAACTGAATATTTTTGTCAAGAAATGCAAGCCTACATAACACATACACATTTTGCATATAAAAAGCCATTCAGTAGGTGTGAGCCGTGCTTGTTAAATCCATGTTTTGTATATCATTAAGGCTTGTGTTCCAAGAAACTCCTTCAATAAATCAACACTTTTCTCATTCAAACACAGAGCCTCGAACACAACTGGAATTATTGATGGGTTCAGATTCCGTTATATATTTATAACCAGTTTCGTTAATCTTCGTTAATTTCCGTAACATGAAAATCATCGTAAATAACCAGGCCGGTAAAAAGAAATATAAAATAATGTTTGATTATAAATAGTGTATCTGCTTAAATACGAGTATCGATCAAAAATAATGTTCAAACAAATCATTTCAAATTGTCGGTTGCTTAAAGACCATTTTGTTAATTTTCGTTAATTTCCGTAACATGATGATTATCGTAAATAATCAGGCCGGTATAAATAAATATATATTACTGTTTGATTATAAGCAGAATATCTACTTGAATACAAGTATCGACCAAATATAATGTTCAAACAAGTCATTTCAAATTGTCGGTTGTTTATAACAAGTTTCGTTAATCTTCGTTAATTTCCGTAACATGATGATTATCGTAAACAATCAGGCCGGTAGAAATAAATGTATAATACTGTTTGATTATAAACAGAATATCTACTTAAATAAGAGTATCGATCAAAAATAATGTTCAAACAAATCATTTCAAATTGTCGGTTGTTTAAAGACCATTTCGTTAATCTTCGTTAATTTCCGTAACATGATGATTATCGTAAACAATCAGGTCGGTAGAAATAAATATATAATACTGTTTGATTATAAACAGAATATCTACTTAAATAAGAGTATCGATCAAAAATAATGTTCAAACAAATCATTTCAAATTGTCGGTTGTTTAAAGACCATTTCGTTAATCTTCGTTAATTTCCGTAACATGATGATTATCGTAAACAATCAGGTCGGTAGAAATAAATATATAATACTGTTTGATTATAAACAGAATATCTACTTAAATAAGAGTATCGATCAAAAATAATGTTCAAACAAATCATTTCAAATTGTCGGTTGTTTAAAGACCATTTCGTTAATCTTCGTTAATTTCCGTAACATGATGATTATCGTAAACAATCAGGTCGGTAGAAATAAATATATAATACTGTTTGATTATAAACAGAATATCTACTTAAATAAGAGTATCGATCAAAAATAATGTTGAGACAATTAATTTCAAATTGGTTGTTTATAACAATTTCGTTAATTTCCGTAACATAATAATGAATGTATGCCTTTTAATAATTTTTAACTTTTTTTCAGACAGAATTATTCTTGAAACAGAGAAACCCTTAATTAAGAAAATGACTAAACATGATCTTTATTCACTTTTCTTGCATGAGTTCAGACTTGGGAACTGTGCCTCCTAAAGTTCAGCCAATATCAACAGAACATGAGATGAGCCCACAAGTGATCGGACAGATTAAAGGTGGACCCAAAAGTTTCGTACTGGTAATGAGAGCCTTGAAGATGAAGAAGCTAGTTAGCGGTCATGTAGTCTTGACAACTAAGAATTACAAGCAGTTGTTGAGCAAAACTTACGTCAAAGTGTCCGAGAAATGTCTCAGACGCTTGGTGTCAGCACGTAAACAGTCTCCCTCCTCAGAGTATTGGCAAATAGAAAAAAGCTCGATAAATGGGCTCTTCATGATCTTAATGAAAATAAAACATTTAGGCGTTTTGAAGTGTGCGCAATGTTCTTTCTACGTAACGCTAATGATCTCTTTCTTGACCGAATAGTCACTTGTGATGAAAAGTGGATTTATGATAACCGTAAACAATCATGTAAATGGCTTGATCGTGATGAGTCCCCCACACATTTCCCAAAACCAAATTTGCATCAGCAAAAATTAGGGTGACTATCTGGTGGTCTGTCTACGGCAAAATCGAGTTGAATGTGCCGGTTCCCGTCCGATCACCGAAGTTAAGCAACATCGAGCCTGGTCAGTACTTAAATTGGTGACCATTTGGGAATACCAGGTGCTGTAAACGTAAGGACCAAGAATGGTCCACCGGTCCTCCAGGTTTGGGGGTTGGGCGCAGGACTAACAACCCTGCCCCGTAAAAAAACATTTTGTTACAGAAACAGCAACAAAGAGTTGCTGCCCTATGCACCATCTGGGTGTGATGGATAAATGATGATGATTATGTGTTTATTTGTTTAATTTACGCTAAAAAGGCATGAGTCCACTTCCCTGAAAGAGGTCGAGTCAGTGATTACTTCCTGTTGCTGGATCAAATTTTGAGATAAGATGTTTACTCAATTTTGTCTGACATAAGGTCACAAAAAGGGGGACAAAGTAACGCACCCTGTGAGGTTTTAACCCATTTTAATCAATGGCTTTTGTTATTGTATTCATTGGGTGTGATGGATAAATGATGATGATGGTTCTCTGCTGTGATATGTGTGCTGGCCTTAATCTTATGCCAGGAAAGCATTGAGCCCAAGAGAACCGCCCCGGCTTTCTGGACTTGGCAGAGTATCGGAACATCATTCAGCGGCAGATTAATCTACTGAAGGTTCTGGAGGAGTGGGTTCTTCTAGCGACTGCGTTGTTTACCGCGAAATCTTCTCCAGATGACGGTATACTTTGCGGGTTTCGCGATGTCACCAATACGCAACTATGTATTTATGCTGGTGACTCAAATAGTTACTCTTATCTGTCTACCAAGTCCGTCAGATCCGACAAAGTAAAACTCGTAGCTGTTCTCGAAGTAGCTGTCAACCAATTCTTAACTGGGGAAATAAACAGCTTAAATTGGTGTTATCCATTCTAGTATTCTGGAAGCCAATCAGAGCTTTACTGCAATGAACTTGCTAAAATTCATGCAAAAAATGAGACCTGTATTAGTAAATCGACGTGGCCCATATCTGCACCCCGATAATTCGCGGCTACATGTTGTAAGAGTGACGTTGTAAAAACCCACAGATTTGGGATTTTTTTTTTAAGCAAATTACCCCAAGCAAGGCGATAACGCCACTGATGCGCAGGGGACTATGTAAGAGTAAAAAGATTGGAAAAGAAACAGGAAACAAGGGATGAGCCTCTTCACCTGTTCAATAAACATGGGTGGAGTGTGAACCGGGCGATAGTTTAGTCTATCTACTCCAATTGCAAAAGAAAAAAAGAGTATAAAGATTGGAAAAGAGAAAACCGGAAACGGCATCCTAAACAGCAAACAAGGGATGAGCCTCTTCACCTGTTCAATAAACGTGGGTGGAGTGTGAACCGGGCGATAGTTTAGTCTATCTACTACAATTGAAAAAGAAAAAAAGAGTATAAAGATTGGAAAAGAGAAAACCGGAAACCGCATCCTAAACAGGAAACAAGGGATGAGCCTCTTCACCTGTTAAATAAACGTGGGTGGAGTGTGAACCGGGCGATACTTTAGTCTATCTACTCCAGATACTAGAGTTTACCACATCCTCCATATTCTCCTGATCTTTCACTCATTGATCATCATTTTTAAAGCACTTAAAGATAGAAAGAGGCTTAGACAAGGATGCGTTTTTTTTTCACCGGATCTGTTCAACTTATACAGCGAGACTATTTTAAGGACCCTAGATGTTATGCCAGGATTCATCATCGGAGGTCACAATTTCAAGAACATAAGGTACGCAGATGATACAGTGCTGATTGCAGACACAGAAAAGAAACTACAAGACCTCCTATAGAAGGTAGCTGAGGAGAATGACAAAAAAGGACTACAAATAAAATGCAAGAAAACCAAATGCCAAATCCAGGTGGGGATACTAAAATCAAGCAGATACAAAAATTTAAATACCTGGGATGTGTTCTAACAGAAGACGGAAAGTGTGACACAGAGATCCAAAGGTGAAGGATGCTGCATATATAATTAAGTATGTGAGCAATGATGAGGTGTTGGGAAGAATGAAAACGAAAAGGAAATTAATACTGAGCACCAGGAAGAGACAACTAAAGTTCCTGGGAGATGCAATGAGGAAGGAGGGCTTGGAGAACCTGATACTAACAGGCCAGATAGAGGGAAAAAGAGCATGGGCATAAAAGAACGGGGGCTGCGAGATGTTACAGAAGAAAGTGATAGGGAGACGTGGAAGGCCATGATCGTCTACGCCCTGAAAGAACAGGGCACATAGAAGAAGATGAAGAAGCACATTTTTAAATGGTAACATTTTAAGTCCAAATACAATGGACAGAATATGAACGGTGAAGTTTTCTATAAGATAGAAACGAAAAGCAAACTGATACTTAACACCAGGAAAAGGCAGCTGTGGGACACGTAGTGAGAAAGGAGGGCTTGGAGAATCTGATGCTCACGAGACGGATACAGGAAAGGAGAGGTAAAGGAAAGCAGCGCTTGACATACTAGATAGACTTGAACAGATTGATGGCGGAGTGAGTTTTGAGCGGGTTAAAAAGGGGTTTTTAAGTGCTACAAAGAATAGGAAGATGTGGAGGATCATGATCCTCTACGTTCTGAAGAGAGATGGCACTAAAAAAGGACGAAGAACTTGATTTTATCTTGATGTTTCTCATTCGTATTTCCCATCTTGGGTGGTCCCTTCTGCTAACAACCATGTACTATGTATTCTTAAATTGCGTGGTTAGTTTATTTTTCATTCACTGCCTTGTCTTGGAGTTACTGCTGTTTTCTTTCGGCATATCGGGCTTACACCCACACCGCATCAAAATACCATTTCCCGTACGATTACGAAAATTAAGCAACGTCGATCTGGATAAATAGGGACTTCCGCAGATCCAAGTTTACAACACATGTTTTCTTAAGCAGTCAACCATCTAGTTACTGACTAGGCTTGATGTTGCTTAACTTTAGTGATTGTACGGGAACCAATGTTTCCATGTGATATGGCCGTAACCCAACTACACATTTAGTAGTTTGACAAAAAATTTACCAAATGTCTCTGCGATTTATCTTTAAACAAGTGCAACTTACTGACACAAGTACGACAAGTAATGGATGAACGATAGTAGTAGACGTCTCCAGCACGCACAAAATAGACGAGTACTACTATCGTCCGTCCGCGAACTGCTTAATACAACCAATACAATTTTCATCTTTGATAATGGCTGATGTAAGCTGAAATCTTAGAAAAGATTAAATAAAATCATGTATCAATATTGTGATTTCCCTTCCTCTTTCAAAGATAATCCTGTTAAGCTTATAGATGATATGAAATAATTACATAAAATAAATCGACAAAACTTCTCTATATTATTTAATGAAACATGCATCAATGAAAAAATGGTGCCTAAATACACACACACACACACACACACACACACACACACACACAATATATATATATATATATATATATATTTTCTAGACATATTCTATTAAATATAAGAGACAATGAATGTCTATTATGTTTAATCATGAGCCGTTCTAAACGTCGTATTTTTGCTTTAATTTCAGTTGAAAATAAAGACAAAAATTCTCCAACATTTGGATAATTATTTATTGGTTTTCTTCTAAGCTTTCGGCTCGCATGAGCCATCTTCAGAGAGGTAGTTTAAACTGAAATATTATAAAATCCACCATCACCGACGATTTTATTTTGTGTTGACATAAAACTCCGCTTGGCAACGGCAATAGTTACCAAAAATAATAAACGCAGTTCTTAAGTTTGCGATGCGGTTTTATGACGTCACACCGCGGGATAGCGCGAAATGACAACTAAACCATCTAGTCAAATGCAATGTAATATGTTATTTCCTGTTTAGAAAGCTTAGAAGAAAACCAATAAATAATTATCCAAATGTTGGAGAATTTTTGTCTTTATTTTCAACTGAAATTAAAGCAAAAATACGACGTTTAGAACGGCTCATGATTAAACATAATAGACATTCATTGTCTCTTATATTTAATAGAATATGTCTAGAAAATTACTTGCTGCCTCGATATACTAAATATATATATATATATATATTTTATGGTACATAACTTGAGTATTGAATTAAGAGTTATAATTGTTATGTTAGAGAACATAATGAGAATTATATATATATATATATATATATATATATATATATATATATATAAAGAAAACAGCCAGTTTCGCTTGTCAAAGTTTTTATTAGGAGAACTTAATGTAAAATGTAAGAGATGTTAAAAATGAATTGATCAATGATAGGAAAGGGGAATGGGCTGCTAGAGACTGATCATAGCAAGACTTAGCAAACACTCTCGCTGCTTACACATCGATGGCATGCAAGGCCTGATGTAGACAGACTCTAGTGCCTTCAAATGAAAATCCGAATGTGAATTTGGCACTACGGAAACCAATTCACATTGAAGTTCATGGCACACACCTTCTATTCTTTAAAAAATGTTCACAGATTGAGGAACAGTACGTGTTGTGGACAAGTTCATTTTCTTGCCAGGTATGGTTCTTGATTTTCAGTGGAACGTGCTGTTTGGTTCTGCTGTCAAGCCGTTGAGTTGTTTTGCCTATGTAACTTGCAGCGCAGCCACAATTATATTCGTAGATTACAGAATTTATTTAAAGAGGGTGGTAGAACATTTTTACTACTTGAAGCTAAAACAATTTTGGTATCAAACGCAACACACATCTTGGCATAAAAATAACATTTCTGCACATCAAAAATTTGCCTAGTTAGGTTTTCACCTTTCACTCCAATCCAGGGAAGTCTTAAATACACCGGCCATTTAAAAACAACTACTGGCTTAATCTTTCTGAAGTCAGTGATCTTGTTACAAATCACCGGATTGACAACAGTAGGTGGTTATCCACTATCGTACAAAGTTATCTTTATGAAATTAATTTCACTATCAAGAAACTATTCAGAAGAGATTATCAATGCCCTATGGGTTAAAGGTTTATTTTGCGCTTTTGGGGGCAAAAGGTATCCCAACGCGTGTATAAACCGGAAAAAGTAGACTTCATATACACTGAGGTACGAAAAGGTGTTGGTTTACGATGCAACAAGGCATCAAGGAAAGTAAGTTTGGAATTAACCTCCTTCTCAATAGTAAACATCAAATAGGGATGGAGATTATTACGGGAGGAGAGAAATTGATCAGCCTCAGCTTCATCGTAAAATAAGCAGAGTGTATCATCAACATAACGACGATACAAAGAGGGACACAATGGATCATTAAATAATTTCTCCTCATAAAACCTAACAAAAATATTAGCCAACGCAGGCCCCAAATGGGAGCCCATGGCTACACCATCAACCTGACGTTACATCATGTAAACACACGCCAGTAGCCGAGAGGGTTTAAATTCATTACTGAATGAACGATGCGTTTTTAAGTCTTCCATGTATATATATATATATATAATAGCAGTATAGCCCGGCCTTGCTCGGGTGTAATGAAAGCTTTAAAACTAATCCACGGTCCTGGAGCTCAGACTCTTTGGACGTTGGCACGAAAGACTAAAAAACAAGAGTTGTTTCCAGTTAAAGCAAAACTGTAGACTGAAAGAAAAATGAATGGATGTAAGTCAAATTTTGATTTCCTGGTATCGATATCAAATAAGTTTTTTTTCGTCGTAAACTGAAATTTGAAGGCTAAATAAGTCCTCTGAGTAAATGGTATCATGGCTGAGACTAACAACTACAATTATAACTACTTAGAGCCAAACCCAAAGCAAAAGCTAAAATAAAATGGCTGAAAAAATACAGACATAAAGGCAGATAAACAGACACACACACACAAACATCTTGCCTTATATATATATATATATATATATATATATATATATATATATTATCGATTTTCTGCACTATTGTAAGAACTGCTACCTTGAAACTTCTGAATATCGTTTCTTATGTCTTTGTCTATGAGTGTATCAAATTTGATTAAAATCGGACCACTCCTTCTATAACCCGATTTTCGATATTTATCGGGGGTACCTCGACACAAAATCGAGCTAAGAACACTCGCAGACGCTTATAGTACAACTGTGTACATTTTCAAGAAAATCAGTTCAGCCATTTCGGAGTCTATAGGAAAGGACACACACACACACACACAGACACACACACACACACATACACACAGACAGACAGACACACACACACACCCGCGCACACAGACAGACACACACACACATGCGCACACACAGAGACAAAGTTCCATTTATAAATAAGTTTAGATCTATCTATTTCATCTCTTCTCTATCTATTGCAGTCTTTTCATATCTATCTATCTATCTATCTATCTATCTATCTATCTATCTATCTATTTCTTTCCGTATCTATCTATATCTTTTCTTACCTATGTATTTATCTAATTCTTTTCCTATCTGTCTATGCATTTATCTATGTGTCTCTGTCTGTCAGTTATCTACCTATCCATCAATTTACGTTTCTAAGTGTTTTCAAAACTTACAACACTTATATTGAGGTTTTTAAGTCTACCATCCCCCTTTCTCTCTCTCTCTCTCTCTGTCTATATATATATATATATATATAGTCATCCGCAGACAGATCTGTTTCGCTGTATCGCAACTCATCAATACGGTTAGACTCCGATTGCTTTTAACCCAGGATTGAAACTCGAGCGAAGTGGCGTCAGTCAGCGATTCTACGTCTGGGCCATGGGCGCTCGGTAGAAGAAGGCAGACTTTTTAGCATGTATATTATCATTATACACGCCCAATAGCCAGAGTGCTCTAATTCATTACTGAATGAGCGATGCGTATATATGTAGCGGGTGAGTGATTCGGAGTTTTTGAGGTGGAGAGAGAGCGAAAGCGATGAAAAAGCCAAGGAATTGTAGGATGGGATTTCAGTCCATAGAATATTATCTTTTCTTCCTTCTGACTTTATGCTCTTGACAAGTGAGACAATAACTAAATCGCCGAAACTTTGCTGACAGACAATTTTCATCGTCTTTCAGCAAAAGTCACTCGATGTGGACAGTCTTGGTGGGCCTGAAACACACGAGACTCTGGGCTGGGAGATAAGGGGAAAGGAAGGTGAAGTACTTCGTTATTGCATTGGGGGATTTAATGACGGAATAGTTTTCGCTTGGGGCAGAAGTGATCGGTCGGCTTTGTACAGCACTGTTAACGAAATCGAAAAATCGAAAGACACTTTATTTGGGCACGAAAAAGAAATTTCTATCTATCTATCTATCTATCTATCTATCTATCTATCTATCTATCTATCTATCTATCTATCTATCTATCCTCTATCTATCTATCTATCTATCTATCTATCTATCTATCTATCTATCTATCTATCTATCTATCTATCTATCTATCTATCTATCTATCTATCTATCTATCTAATCCTATTCTATCTATCTATCTATCTATCTATCTATCTATCTATCTATCTATCTATCTAAGTCTATTCATCTATCTATCTATCTATCTATCTATCTATCTATCTAATCCTGTTCGTTATCTATCTATCTATCTATCTATCTATCTATCTAATCTATCTGTTCCTTCTATCTATCTATCTATCTATCTATCTATCTATCTAATCCTGTTCGTTATCTATCTATCTATCTATCTAAGTCTTGTCTATCTATCTATCTATCTATCTATCTATCTATCTATCTATCTAAGTCCTGTTCGTCTTCTCTCTATCTATCTATCTATCTATCTATCTATCTAATCCTGTTCGTTTTCTCTCTATCTATCTATCTATCTATCTATCTATCTATCTATCTAATCCTGTTCGTTTTCTCTCTATCTATCTATCTATCTATCTATCTATCTATCTATCTAATCCTGTTCGTATCTATCTATCTATCTATCTATCTATCTATCTATCTATCTATCTATCTATCTAATCCTATTCGTATCTATCTATCTATCTATCTATCTATCTATCTATCTAAGTCTGTTCGTTATCTATCTATCTATCTATCTATCTATCTATCTATCTATCTAATCCTGTTCGTTTTCTATCTATCTATCTATCTATCTATCTATCTATCTAATCCTGTTCGTTTTCTATCTATCTATCTATCTATCTATCTATCTATCTATCTAGGTTCATTCTCTCTCTCTCTCTCTCTCTCTCTATCTATCTAAGTCTGTTCATTATCTATCTATCTATCTATCTATCTATCTATCTATCTATCTATCTATCTATCTATCTAATCCTGTTCGTTTTCTCTCTATCTATCTATCTATCTATCTATCTATCTATCTAATCCTGTTCGTTTTCTATCTATCTATCTATCTATCTATCTATCTATCTATCTATCTATCTATCTATCTAATCCTGTTCGTTTTCTATCTATCTATCTATCTATCTATCTATCTATCTATCTATCTATCTAGGTTCATTCTCTCTCTCTCTCTCTCTATCTATCTATCTAAGTCTGTTCATTATCTATCTATCTATCTATCTATCTATCTATCTATCTATCTATGTATCTATCTATCTATCTAATCCTGTTCGTTATTGATGTGGGGTATTCCCCACATTAAGTAATGGAATCGGCCGAGGGTTATTAGCGCTGTGTGTTTTGCTTAGTCTCTCTGCTTACAGTACAATATTCTCTTTTGACTTTTCTATGTGTATATCTTGTATTGTTGTATTGTTTTGTCTAATATATGTCTAAACCTACATTGGTGTTTGTCTTATTATTAATGGTTCTAGTTTAGGTCCACATCAACTGGCGACGAAGTTATCGAACTCACACGGAAAAGAAAGATTTGTACACAGGAAAACTTCCTTACGTCTATCGCCACATCAACTGGCTATTCGAACTTCGCACGGAAAAACAAATTTTTCTCACGCCACATCGACTAACGACGAAGTATTCAAACTTGTACGGAAGAGAAAAAACATTTTTTTCTATCGCCACATTAACTGGCGTCAAGATATTCGAATTCGTACAGGAAAAAAGAAAACTTTCATACCACTATCTCCATAGTAACCGGCGACGGACTCCTAAGAATTCGACAGAAAAAATTTTTTTTCTATTATTAGAACATTCAAAATGACCCTCTCCACACATACAGTCGGTTATATAATTGAGTATTTGGAAAAATATACCCCAGCGGAACTTGTTACAGGAAAAATCTGGAAGTAAATTAATTCTATTTCTTACATACGTTTTTCTTCACGAAAAGAAAATGGAAGAATTATCTTAAGTATTGCTTCAATTAATGCAAAAAAAACGACGAACGTTTATTATTACAACAGCAAAAACCGACGAACGGTTACTGTCACTTCAACAAAGAATGGCAGAACAACAGCAACAACAACAACAACAACAACAACAAGATTTGCTCATCAAAGTATTACAAGGCAAACATTCTGAGAACGACACTGCGTTTTCCCAAGGTACCATATGGGGTACCATGGAAATATTCGAATACGTGCCCGATAACGAAAAAAACTTTCGACGCTTATTATAAGCGGTATGAAGATTTAGTCACCGTCGACTGCAGTAACTGGTCGAACTCGAAAAAAGTACGTTTATTGTTACAAAAATTGGGTACAGCAGAACACAGCAGGTTTGTTGATTTCATCCTCCCTAGAAAAACGACAGACTTAGAATTCTCGGAGACTGTTAAACTACTATTGGAACTATTCGGGCCAAATACCTCACTGTTTCACAAAAGGTGGAAATGCCTGAATCTAGTTAAGGAAGACAGCAAGATTGCTTAACTTTTGCTGCTACAGTGAATAAATACTGTGGCAGCAAAAGACTTTAAAGACTTTACGTTGGCGGATTTATCTGCCGATAATTTCAAACGCCTTGTTTTTGCTCAAGGTCTGATTTTAGCTGGAAATTCAGAAATAAGACGTCGGTTATTGACCAAATTGAATAATGAACCAGAGATAACACTACAAAAACTGACAGACTACTGTCAGAGAGTCATATCTGTAAAGAGCGACTCGAAAAGCATAGAAGAGTCAGGCGTTAGCTATATTTAAAAAATTAAAGCTAGACAAAAACGCTACTCCTCAGAAAGAAAGAAGAAAAATGATTTCGACAAATATACGAAAAGACAGGGAAATCCTCCCAAGGGCCGTGCTACATTTGCGGTAAACTGCATTGGATGAGATTTGGCCCATCCAAAAAGAAGAAAACCTGTCAAAATTGCGGTAAGGTTGGGCACTTTATGTCAAGTTGCGGGTATGTAAGAAAATCAAGAAAAACAAGAACTAGAGTTAGACAGACAAAATCTAACGATAATGAAGATGGCAAATTACGGAAATACGTAACAGTGAAAATTTTAAATAGAACAGTCAAACTTCAGTTAGATAGCGGGTCTGAGTTGACAATCATTAACGGACATGCATGGCGGCGGTTGAAATAACCGACCTTATTAAAATCCCAAAAAAACAGCGCGAGCGGCGACAGGAGGAAAATTAGACATTCTGGTTGAAGTATTCTTTACAGTTACCTTGAACGGAATGACTAAAAAACTTTAAGCATATGTAATGAAGAATACAGTAAATTTATTTGGCACAAACTGGATTGAGAAATTTAATCTGTGAGATTATCCGGTAAGCATGTTCTGTCGAAAAGCTCAGTCTACTACTATATCAAGGAGCGAAGAACTAAAATCTGAATTAAAAGAAAAAAATTCCGGAAGTATTCTCAGGAGGTTTGGGAAAATGTACAAAAATCAAGGCTCAGTTGCAATTAAAGGATAATGCGAAACCCGTGTTTAGAAAAAAAAAGGAATGTTCCATTTGCAGTAATTGAACAAATAGATAAAGAACTGGATAGATTGGTGGATTAAAAAATCTTCTCTAAAATCGACTTTTCAGAGTGGGCAGCACCAGTAGTATATGCAAAGAAAAAAATGAACCAAATCAGGGTATGTGCTGATTTTTCAACAGGATTAAATTCATCACTCAAGGATCACCATTATCCGTTACCGAACCCCGAGAAGATATTTAATAAGCTAAACAGAAGAAAAAAATTCTCTAAAATTGACTTGTCTGATGCGTATTTGCAAATTGAAGTCGACGAGGAGTGCTCGTAATTATTGCGTATTAATACACATAGAGGCGTTTATGAGTTCAACAGATTAGCCTTTGATACGAAGGTCGCCCCTGCCAGTTTCCAACAGATTATGGATACTATGCTAGGTGACCTCGATTATGCAACCGCTTATCTTGATGATATATTGGTCAGGAGTGAATCAATACAAGACCACAAAATGCATATCAAAAACGTATTCAGCAAAATTAAAGAATACAGGTTTACGGTAAAAGAAGCCAAATGTGAATTTTTTCTACCCCAAATCAAATATCTGGGTTATATCATCGACAAGGAAAGACGAAGTCTAGATCTGGAAAGGGCCACATCCATCAGAGATATGCCGGCCCCGGATAATATACAATCACTACAGAGCTTCTAAGGCTTGGCGAATTTCTACCAAGTTTTCATAAAAAATATGGATAACCTTAGAGCACCGCTAAATGATCTTTTTAACAAAGATAAAACTTGGATTTGGACGCAGGAATACCAGTCAGCAATTGACGAGATTATGAAGACCCTGATCTCAGATCTCTCCCTAACCCACTACAACCCAAAGTTGGACATAATAGTAGCAAGCGATGCCATTTCCTATGGCATTGGCGCATGCATTTTACACAAATTCCCGGATTGAACAAGGAAGCCAATAGCTCACATGTCTCGATCCCTGCTGCCCGTAGAGAAGCAATATTCTCAAATCGAGAAGGAAGCGTTGAGCATAATTTTTGTGATTATGAAATTTCACAGGTATCTGCACGGCAGAAAATCCGTCTTACAAACAGACCATAAGCCTCTGTTAGCGATATATGGTAACAAGAAAAGTTTACCGGTGTACACCGCGACTCGACTTATTCGTTATGGAACGATTCTACTAAAGTATAATTTTGAAATAGAATACCTTTCATCAAAAAATATTTGCAACGCAGATGGTTTCTCGAGGCTTATCCCCCAAAACAAAGAAGTTTTTGAAGATTCAATCATAGCAACACTTAGAACAGACTGTGAAATTAAGAGCATGATCGCGAATACGGTAAGAGAGCTACCATTCTCACTGACGGATATAAAAAGAGAAGCTCTCAAGGATGAATTTATCACATTAACAAAAAATAAAATAAATATGAAAGATTCAAGCGTGCCTGAAGTTTTTCCCTGTGCGACGAAGTATTACTTTATAATGAGCGGGTGGTGATACCCAACACTTTGCAGAAAAAAAATCTTACGAGATTTTAATTCGGGACACCCAGGAAAAATAGAATGAAAAGCTTGATGCGAAGGTACGTCTACTGGACTAACATGGACAGGGATATTACCGACACGACCGACTCGTGTAAAGGGTGCGCATTTGCCGCGAAAGCCCCACCAATAACGTGCAAAACTTCGCCTAAAACAGATCAACCTTGGCAACGGATTCACATTGACTTTGCGGGTCCGGTTGAAGAGCAGTACTATCTCAAAATAGTCGATAGTCACACAAAATGGCCGGAGGTCCTACGTTGCAAAAGGCCAACGACCGAATGTACTACAGCATTCATCCATGAACTTTTCGCGCTGTTTGGGGTAGTGGACACGATAGTCACAGACAATGGGACACAGTCTGGTGAATTTAAACAGTTCTGCGAATCATTCCAGGTGAACCATAAAACGACCCCCCCCAGTACCATCTGAGGCCAAACGGTCAAGCAGAGAGATTCGTAGATACCCTTAAGCGTGCCCTTAAAAAAGCGCAAGGCACCCCAACAGACAAGGCGTTGCAACAGTTCCTCCAAGTGTATCGGATTACACCAAATCCTAATACACCCACAGGACGATCACCTGCTGAAGTAATGTTTGCCCGAAAGATAAGGTGGGCATTCGACAAACTTATCCCGAAGCAGGCACAATTTAAAAAGACCATCGCGCCTTTCAGAAAACGTTTTGTTTGCGGAGAGAAGGTGCTCTTCAAACTCTACAAGAACAATATGACGTTTTGGGAGGTGGGATCTCTGAAGCAGAGAATCGGAATTTTGGGAAAATTTGCTCAGCCCCGGAGATTCGAACCATCCTGAACCACACTAAAGAGTTTGAATCAGTGTAAAACTGATGTCAGCGTGACTGTGACAATGGGTGCTGGTCTAAAATAAGTTCTTGTCCTTGGCCTATATGCATAAGGTAAACTTGCGCCACATCTAGCCTTGCTAGGGAGGCCCGCTAAATCTAACCGGATACTTGGTCAAGTAATGCCAGAACTTCCCTGAAAAAGCTAATATTTCAATTAGAATTGGATGTGAGTCTTAGTGCAGCGGATATCGGCTCGGAACGAGAAATCGGGGAGGCGAGTTCGAATTCCAGTTAATTTCGTCATATTCATTTACGCGCAAATACCTTTGGAAAATATATTAATCCGTCCCTCCTCTCCAGTTATGGGGTAAACAACAGAACAGATTGGGTTCTATAGCCTTGGCTGGCAACCAGTCTACCGCAGAAAGTAATGGCAACTTAAATGACTGACTGAATATAATAGTTGAAAACATGATTAAGGGTTTTTGGAAATAAAGTGGGGGATCAGTTTTATATTGTTATAAAGTAATAAATTGATCCCCATTAATTACTACTTAATAATATAATCTCTTTCCTCTTTCTCTTTCCCCTCTAGCTATGAGTCAAATAACAGAACAGTTTGGGTTCTATAGTCTTGACTTGCAACCAGTCTACCGCAGAAAGCAATGACAACCTACTGAAGAATAATCCAGTCAGTCATGTCTCTTTCGAGACATGATCGCCCAAAGCGTGTATCACGTATGGCACTTAACTGACTAAATATAATAGTTGAAAACATGATTAAGGGTTATATTGGGCATAATGTAGGGGATCAGTTTTATATTTTTATTAAGTAATAAACTAATCCCCCATTAATTATTACTTAATAATATAATACATCTCTTCTCTCTCTAGCTATGAGTCAAATAACAGAACAGATTGGGTTCTATTGTCTTGGTTGGCAACCAGTTTAATGCAGAACGTCATGACAACTTACTGCGGGATAATCTTCTTCCTAGTCAGTCATGTTGCTTTCGAGACATGATCGCCTAAGCGTGTATCACGTATGGCACTTAACTGACTGACTGACAATGAGAATTATAGATGAGTAGAAGATGGAAGCAAAAATGTAACTCGAGCAGCACTTGGTGCCCGGTCAATGAATGCCGAATGTTTCCTCATATGAACACTTAATATTTTCATTACTATTATCATTATAACGCAGATGACGATACGTTGGCCGACCTTAGTCGTATCTGTGCTTCAAATGCATTTATTGAGAGAAATCGGGAGAATGTAAATCAAATTTTTATTTCCAGGAAAGTGGACCAGAAAAAAAAAAACAAAAAAAAAAAACAAAAAAAAAACCAACTCAGAAATACCTTCTCCCCGGCCTTGAAATGGAAAACTAACGGATATTGAGAAAAAGAAACGGCTGTATTTAATTACATATCCGGTGCGTCATATTTCAAAATCTGTGTCTCCACACGTGCCAAAAATAGACCTTCTCTTAGCGGCTCGTGAATTACTCCGCCTCAAGTAGGCGGGGGTTAATTGTCAAATGACAAGAACTGTTAGTAATAATTGGGAAAGAGGAAGAAAATTCTGCTTTCTTTGGCTAAGCCACACTACTGAATACATTACATTGCGTTTTGTTCAGTAGTCTGATATTTCTTCAATAATGTTTTGACGCAAGCAAACCCTTCAGCACTATCTGAGATCCAGACAGTGATAAGTACAAAATGCTTTTACAACTATTGTCGAATGTGGTAGGTGATAGACTTGGGAGGTTCCCTGTGTCATTTAAGTTTAGAAGTTGCCAAAAAAAATGTTGCTGATAACTTCAAAGACATTAGATACTGTAAATTCTAGAAACGGTTAAGTGATAGAAGAAGCAAAAATATCTCAGGAAATAAATGAAGTAGAATCGATAAAATTCAGGAAAAATTCACTGAAATTAAGGGACAAAACTTGGAGTCCATTGCGTGTTCAATTGTGTCTTGTTAATCAAAAACGCCGTTGGCGATTCAGTAAACAATAAGAAGAAAACAATAGTTTATTGAACAAAAGCAATCATTAAAAACACAAGAGAAAGCGATCAAGAGATATCAAGAGGAAAGGATTATATATATATATATATATATATATATATATATATATATGTGTGTGTGTGTGTGTGTGTGTGTGTGTGTGTATTACTCTCTCACACCCTGATTGAGCACTTTGGAAGAATGGTAGACTTTGAAAAAACAGTAGCTACTCTAGCATTTACGCATCGCTCATTCGGTAATGAATTAGATCACTCTGGCTATTGGCGTACGATACATGATACGCTAAAAGTCTGCCTCCTTCTACCAAGCGCCTATAACTCAGTAGTAGAATTGCCTGCTGACGCCAATTCGGTCGGGTTTCAAACCTGGGTTAAAAGCAATCGGATGTCTAACCTTGCTGATAAGTTGTGATACAGCAAAAGAGATCTGTCTGCGGATGACTATATATATATATATAAAGATGAAAAAGTGAAATATACAGATCAATGACAAAAACAGAAATATGTGGACAGATATATACTTACATTGAGATAGGCATATATGAACAGACTGAGATAGATAGATAGATAGATAGATATAAAACGACTGATATATATATATATATATATATATAGACAGAGAGAGAGAGAGAGAGCGAGAGAGAGAGAGAGACAGACAGACAGACAGAGAGACAGACAGACAGATAGATAGATAGATATGAACAGACTAAAATCTATCTATTTATCTCAGTCTGTTCATATCTATCTATCTATCTATGATTGTTCTTTATCTATCTATCTATCTATCTATCTATCTATCTATCTAAGTCTGTTCATTATCTATCTATTTATGTATTTATCTATCTCAGTGTCATCATTTCTATCTATTTATCAATCTATCTCAGACTGTTCATATCTATCTATCTATCTATCTATCTATCTATCTATCTATCTATCTATCTCCGGGCAGCCCGATGTTAGCAAGCTTATCTTACTAGAACCTATAACAATTGAGTAGTGAGTTCGATTCTCTTTCGGGCCAATTCTAAGCGGTGCTTAGAAAATCCCCTATCTATCAGCTTGTACATTATCTATATATCTGTTTCAGCTTGTTCGCATCTATATATCTATCTATCTGCGTGTGCGTGCGCGCATTTGTGTCCCAAACAGCTAAAATGAAGAAAAGGCAAAAAATTAAAGATTAAAAAGTTCCGTTCTTTCCTTTATCTTTTTAAGGCTGAGCTCTGTACGCAATCAAAAGTTAAAAATCGATCGTCTCTTTTATTGATACGTAGTGTGATTATTCAGAGCTATCCCTTCGTTGTCAGTCAACCACATTAAATATACCTAGTTTACGAAAAAAAAAAAAAAGTAAAAAAAGCGGAATCAAAAATAACCGCGAATCGATCGTGGCTTCCATGCATCCAAATTTCTTCTTAAAGAACGTGTCAGTTTTTCCCCGCTTTAAATGCCAAAAAAAAAACAAAAACAAAAAAAAAACACAAAAAAAAAACACAAAAAAACAAAACAAAAAAAAATACAGAATAGGAGAAATGAGACTTAGTTCAAGTGTTAGCGTACCAGAAGGCTTAGGGCCCTTCTTAAACTTTATCTTTTTCGAAAGACATTATCTATCGCACACGTCAAATCATGAGAACTGAATGTTAAAACTTAAAAAAAAAAAAAGAAAAAAGAATTCTTAGGAAAAGCAAAAAAAGGTCTTAGACATGGTTGGAATTATAGAAATGTGTAATAAAAATACAAAACAAAAATTTCCATATGTAACAATGAATTCTTTATTTACTATTAAACTCCGTCAAATTAACGGTCGTACCAAGGGGACGTGCGTTGTGGTGCAGTGGATATCGACTCGGAATGACAAATCAAGGAGCCGAGTTCGAATTTCAGTTGAATTCTTTGCATTCACTTACGCACAAATACCATTGGAAAAGGTATTAATCCGTCTCTTCCCTCCAGTTATGGATTAAATAATAGGACAAATTGGGTTCTATAGCCTTGGCTGGCAACCAGTCTACCGCCAAAAACAATGGCAAATATTCGAGACATGATCACCTAAAACGTGTATCACGTATGGCATTTAACTGAGTGACTGAATATAACAGTTAAAAACATAATTAAGGGTTTTATTGTGCATAAAGTGGGGGATCAGTTTTATATTGTTATGAAGTAATAAACTGATCCCCTACTAATTACTACTTAATAATGTAATACATCTCTTCCCCATCTAGCTATGAGTCAAATAACAGAACAGATTGGCTGGCAACCGGTCTACCGCAGAAAGCAATGGCAACCTACTGCAGGATAATCTTTTGCCCAGTCAGTCATGTTTCTTTCGAGACATGATCGCCCAAAGCGTGCATCACGTATGGCACTTAACTGACTGATGAGAAAGAACAGTTTCGAAAAAAATAAATACACCCAGGAGTTATTCTAGGGTACAGTCAAAAAGGGAGTAAACTGCCTAATGCACTTGTGTGTATGGGTGGCAGAAGTGGGACAAAAAGAGAAGGTAAACAGATAATCGTGGTTTATAGATATAAGATTATATATAACAATATTATCATCATAAAAAACATTGTAACGAATATGCAGATGCAACAGCTATCATCGTCATCATCTTAAACAAAGTTGAAGATAAAATTCAGACATACTATCGTCATTATTATCATAAGCGTAACAAACATTCAAACAAAATGCCCGTCATCATCATCATCAACATCAACAGCATTTTAACGGCACTCTTTTACAGTGAAACCGATAAGATGTAACAGCAATTTCTAAACTAACAGCTTCTTTTCTCGCACTTCACGACTGTGGAATTCCCTGCCACATGATTGCTTCCCCGACAGCTACAATCTCCAGGAGTTTAAATGTAAGGTCAATAGATACCTCCTAACACACTAACTGGCATCCATTCTTTTAAACACTCTTCCCATCTACCCAACCCTCAGCCTCGGTATCCTTACCCGTCTATCACCCTCCTTCTGACATTTTCTATATCTAACCTCTCTTTCTCTTTACCTTCCCCTATGTAACCCCTTGTGCAATTATGGCAGTGGAACCCCTTGCTTGGGGTGAAATAATTAAAAAAAAATTAGGACAAAATAGCTGTCTTCGTCATCATCATCATTAACAACATTGTAACAAACATTCAGACAAAATGGCTATCCTAATCATCATCATAAACAACATTGTAACGAACATTCAGACAAAATGGCTATCATCGTCGTCATCATCATAAAAAACTTTGTAACGAAATTCCAGACAAAATTGCTATTATCGTCATCATCATCATAAACAACATTGAAACGAACTTCCAGAAAAAAGGGCTATCATCATCATCATCATCATGAACAACTTTGTAACGAAATTCCAGACAAAATTGCTATCATCGTCATCATCATCATAAACAACATTGAAACGAACTTCCAGAAAAAAGGGCTATCATCGCCATCATCATAAACAACTTTGTAACGAAATTCCAGACAAAATTGCTATCATTGTCATCATCATCATAAACAACATTGAAACGAACTTCCAGAAAAAAGGGCTATCATCGTCATCATCATAAACAACTTTGTAACGAAATTCCAGACAAAATTGCTATCATCGTCATCATCATCATAAACAACATTGAAACGAACTTCCAGAAAAAAGGGCTATCATCGTCATCATCATAAACAACATTGAAACGAACTTCCAGACAAAATGGCTATCATCATCATCATCATAATAATTAACAACGTTATAAGAAACGTTCATCTGAAATGGTTATTCCTCGTCATTTTAGTCATCAAATTTGTAACAAAAGTCCAAATAAATTCATTTCCACTAACCTCACCTCACCATTTTTTTATTCAACGATTATTAGAAAACCCTTGATTCATGATAAAAATGTGTGCTTGAAGATACCATTTCAAAACTACATAATACTTCAGATTTCTGGAGAGAAAAATACTCCTTGGGAGAATTGACAAGGGGATTGTTTCACAAAAAGGAGAAAAACAAAACTCACACACATTATAAAAACAAACGCTCTACACCACGCACTTATATTCCCAAACGTACGTGATAAATCCTCGACCTGAATAAACAAATCAAAAGAAAATGCATTTCTTGGAAAAAAAATCTCCTTCATCGCATTCATTTTAATATAATATGAAGTAAAAAAAAACACATTCAAAATGGCTGAATAATAGAGTTCTTTTTCCGGGAAGCAAAGTAAAACGGAAAACATTCATTGCCCCTGTTGCATTTAAAGGAATAAAATATGGCTTCTTGCACGCCCGATCGTTAGGCATTTACTTGGTTTCATCTCATTAATAAGTAGAAAAGAACTGTCACACATTTCTATAAAAGAAGATTTAACTCGTTATTTTTGGAAGGGGTCGCCTGATTTATATATTTAACTTATCTTATGATTCAAAGGAGATTTATTCCAAGGTTCATATATTTAAGCAGAGATATGATTATGTAAACATGTACACAAAATTTCAATCTTTTTTTTGTCTTTCTTTCTTTGAATTAACTTGTTTCCCGAAATTATACTTGTAAATAAAACAGCATGAATATATTTAAATATTTTCAAGCAGCAAATAACGCTTCTTAGTCTGCAGGGGTTGAACAGATCTATCTATCTATCTATCTATCTATCTATCTATCTATCTGTGAAAATGATATGTAATTTTTATATAACAGATTATCAATAGAATAAGTAAAGAACAGGTAGGAAAAGTGTCTTTAATCTTCCATGTTTCATTTTAACAAGCTTTTTCAAAGATTTTTTAAAGACGCGATAATGGCTCTCGATATCTTTTTATCTCTTGCAAGTCTTAACACCCCTTCTCTTGTTATCCGGCTCAAACCCTACTCCGCTAAACATCTGCTTATATTGTTCAAGTATATCACACGTTGCTTTCACTTGCTCCACTTCCGTCTATTTGTTCAATGAATATTAAATTCGCCAAGCCCTCCTTCCTTATTCCATATTCTAGAAACGTCAGCTATCTTTTATTGATATGAAGTATAATTTTCCTTTTCGTGTCCATCCCCTCCAAAGCCTCGTCGTTGCTCACGTATTCTGTCCATGGTATTCCCAGCATCCTTCTGTAGAACCACATTTCGTTCTTTTCTTCATCTTTGATGAAATTTTCCAGTATTTGTTGACGTATTGAAAAACAGATAAAACATAACAATCTAGTACTCTCTTCTTTGTTTCCAGGAAAATTTTCCTGTCTCTGAAAACTCTAGCTTCTGGAATACATCCTTGGCCATACAAATACGCTTTCGGATCTCAGTGTCGCACTTTTCGTCCTCTATATTTAAATTTTTGTATCTGCTTGATTTTAGAATCCCCTCCTTCGATTTGACATTCTGGGCTCCTCTTTTTACTGATTACCATGCATTCATTTTTTTTGTAGTTTATATATAGTCCTTTATTTTAACTTTCTGTAACTACTTCCTATAAGAGGTCTCGTAGTTTCCTTTCCGTGTCTGCTATCAGCACTGTGTCATCTGCGTATCTTATATTGTTCAGATTGTGACCACCAATGACGAATCCTTGCAGGACTTCTAGAGCTTAAAAAAACTGTTCCGCTGTATAGTTTGAAAAGATTCGATGAGAAGACATATTCTAGCCAATTTTGTATAGTTTTTTAAGTTTTCTATTTTGAATGTAGACTTGTGATTGAACCACCTGGTCTTAAATGAGTCTTTGGTTGAACCCAAATATATTTTATTTTGGCTCTAGGAATTATAAGTTGAATAGATCCGGTGAAAAGACATATCCTCTATCTCTGTGTATCTGCTGAACTCGTTTCTTGTCCATATACAAGCAGTTTAAATTTCTACAAGTGTTTGATTTTTGTATCCACAATTTGTAATTGTCGTTTTGGGCTCTTCTTTTTACTGATTACCATGTATTTAGTTTTCCTGTAGTTTATAAGGAGTCCTTTCTTTCCACTTTCTGTAACAACTTTTTATAGGAGGTCTCGTAGTTTACTTTACGTGTCTGCTATCAGCACTGTATCATCTGCGTATCTTATATTGTTCAGATTGCGGTCGCCAAGACGAATCCTTTTCGTGTCCATCCCCTCTAAAGCCTCGTCGTTGCTCACATGTTCTGTCTATGGTATTCCCAGTATCCTTCTGTAGAACCACATTTCGGTCTTTTCTTCATCTTTGATGAGATTTTTCCAGTATTTGCTGACATATTGAAAGACAGACATCACAAAACAATCTAGTACTCTCTTCTTTGTTTCCAGAAAAATGTTTCTGTTTCACAAAACTCTATTTAGCTTCTGGAATACATCCTTGGCCATACACATACGCCTTCGGATCTCAGTGTCGCACTTTTCGTCCTCTGTATTTAAATTTTTGTATCTGCTTGATTTTAGAATCCCCTACTTTGATTTGACATTCTGGGCTCCTCTTTGCCATGCATTCAGTTTTTTTTGTAGTTTATATGGAGTCCTTTCTTTCAACTTTCAGTAACTACTTCCTGTAAGAGGTCTCGTAGTTTCCTTTCCGTGTCTGCTATCAGCACTGTATCATCTGCGTATCTTATATTGTTCTGATTGGGACCACCAATGACGAATCTTGACAGGACTTTTAGCGTTCTAAGTATTGTTTTGCTGTATAGTTTTAAAAAAATCGGATGAAAAGACGTATCTTTTGTCTTACTCCCCACTTTCTATTCTTGTATATCTGCTGAACTTGTTTCTAGTCCCTACGTAGGCGCTTTGTTGCCAATATAGATTCTTAATTACTCTAATGACTTTCCCGAATATATCAAATTTGCCGAGCGTCTTCATCAGATCTTTGTGGGGAACTTTGTCGAAAGCCATTGCGAAACACAGGTATACGTCCTTCTGAGAACATTATGAGCATAAATATCGCGTTCCTTTTTCCAGTGTCCTTGACGAAACCACAATGTTCTTGTCTTATTTCTAATCTGATTCTGCTGCGCACAGTATTCATCAGAATTCAGATGATGAGTTTTGTTACGAGATTGATTAAGCTGATAGTTCGGTGGAGGTGGAATTTGTTTGCACCTGGCTTCTTAGGCAGTGCTACGAAAATCAATTGGCTGACGTTTTCGGGGATAGGGTTGCTATTGTAGATTTCATTGATTATTTCTGCGATTTCATATTTTACTAAAAAATTTGCTAATAATCTCGATATTAATACGAGTAACCCTTGTGCACTGCTATCAAAATGTATGTTCAAAATACTGTACTTAAGTTTCAGACTTTTACTATCATGGCAAACAATTGGTTAGGAAATATTTTCAAAGCGTCTAGTGGAACTGATTCATATTGGTATTGTTTTTAATTTTACTATAAAATGGTAATATCATGCTTTCATAGTACTTTGTTTTTGCTTGTGGTTTAACGACTGACCTGGAAGCAATATCAAGGAAGAGGCGATTTTATGCTCCCGAAAACCACGAATCTTCTGATTTGAGGCGTTGTTCAACACAGGTACACATTTTATTATGGGTTTATATATATATGACATTGTACATGGAATGTGACTGATATATCCCATCGATTGAAATAAAGGGTTCGGTTCGAAATTCTGAGTAATATATATATATATATATATATATATATATATATATACTGTAATGGTTGTTACAATGTTTTTAAATTCATAGTATCACTACACAAAACATTTCTCATGTTTCGAAGCCAGCCCATTATGTTTTGGCTTCATCCTCAGGTGATTTTCTTTAGAAATAAGAATTATCCAATTGAAAAGACCGTTTATTTGTGTTGGATTTGTTATTTTCGGGTGTAAGAGGGGTTGGTCTGTATTTTGAGTTCCGTTGACCTTTTTACTGGTGTTGGGGTTAAGTGTTTGTTTTTGGCAGAGTTCATGATAGGTTAATCTATTCATCTTGAAAAGGCTGGTGCTAATGGCGCCTTTGGTTTAGGGGTTGGTAGGTGTTGTTTTGTTTTGGGGTTGGTTTCTCTTTAATTTAATGTATGTTATTTTGTATTGGGGTGTGTGCTTGTTCTTGTTTTTTTACTCTCTTGCATTTTATAAAATATATTTTCCACAAAATATATCTTTCACAAAAAAAAACAACAAAAAAACTTTTATAATATTCTATAATATTAAGCTATTTTATAATATTATAAAATATAACATTTTATAATATTTAAGAAATATAAAATCTATCCCCTATACAACATATTTTATAAATATAAAGCATATTTTTTTTATTTTTTACCTACTATTCTGTTGCAACTGCATTATTTTTTGTTGGTATTGTATAGGGTTTGTTTTCTTTTGGGGGGTTCTGGTTGGGTTTCTTTTTTTCTCTTTTTTTGTGTTTACTTAAATTTTAGCGAGAAATATTTGCGATGTTTGCATATTACTGCTAATTCGCCTCTACGGTTTAGTAAATCGTTGCTGTTAGGGTACTGGAGAATGTGTAGTTTTTCACTTAGACATAAAGGGCAGATGTCATTAAGTGAGTTGCAAGTTCTAGTTTTTTCTAGGATTTTCTATTTTACTTTGGGTTTCTGTTTTGAATCCTTTAGCTTCCAAAAGTATGTGGAAAGGGATGTTTGGTTTCGGTATACGCTGTTTTTAAATGAGGTTAGGTGCAAGTACCAGCGCTGCTTAAAAGTATTCTTAGTTGATCCGATATACACTTTATTTATAGTTGGATTTTCGATGGATGTTATGTTGCATTGATAGATTATTGAGTTTGTTTTGCATTTATTTTGTAGTGGGCAGTTGCTAGGGTTTCTACCATTTACACATGCTTTCATTGTTGGGTTTGGTTGTCGGTTTTATTTTGGTTTACGTGTTGATTTAGGATATATTTGTTCTAAATGCATGAACAAAAAGTTAAATAAACCTACGAGTTCAACAACTTAGTTACAATATATAAGTTATTTAAAATATTGATTATATATATATATATATATATATATATATGCATATATATATATATATATACATATATATATATATATATGCACATATATATATATATATATATATATATACATATATATATATATATTAGTTATTAAAATATATATATATATATTATTAATTATTACTTTAGTACATGTACAAACTATTTTTCTATTGAGCACTGTTTTAAATTAATGTTTTGAGCGTTGGAATTATTTTCTTTTGTCCTTATTTATTTGGATATATATATATATATATATTTTTTTTTTTCTGTGGTATCAAGTCATTTGTATATATATATATTTTCTGTGGTATCAAGTCATTTGTATATATATATATATATATATATATATATATATATATATGTATTTTCTGTGGTATTAAGTCATTTGTATATATATATATATATATATTTTCTGTGGTATCAAGTCATTTGTATATATATATATATATATATATTTTTGTGGTATTAAGTCATTTGTATATATATATATTTTTTTTCTGTGGTATCAAGTCATAGTATATATATATATATATATATATATATATATATATATATATATATATATATGGCATATCGTACATGGAATGAGAATGATATACCCCAGCGATCGAAATAAAGAGTTCTGTTCGATATTCTGAGTATTATATATATATATATATATATATATATATATATATATATATATCAGTCAGTCAAGAGCCATACGTGATACACGCTTGGAGCAATCATGTCTTAAAAGAGACTTGACTGATTGGGCAGAAGATTATCCCGCAGTAAGCATTGGTTTCTGCGGTAGATTGGTTGCCAGCCAAGGCTATAGATCCCAAACTATTCTGTTATTTAACCCATAGCTGGAGGAAAGAGACGGTTTATATATATATAGTCCTCCAAATATATATATATATATATATATATATATATATTTCAGGGAAGGAAAATCTTGTATAGATACTATTATTATTCGTCTGTATTTCCGAGATGAGGTAGTATTTACAGTATTTACATTATTTGTACTATT
>JBBBDQ010001135.1:300000-312500 GCA_037127315.1 Ascarosepion bandense
AGCCTGTAAAAACAACTTAAAGCAGTTCATCACACATGAAGATGTCAAGTTCTGTTAGGATGCTATCATGAAGTTGTCATAGAGGTAGATATGCATTTAAATAAATTTATATGAAACTATCTAGCTATTGTTGTGAAATTTGGACATATTTAAATGAGAACTGTATTTCTCAATTGCGGTTCTTTAAGATAGGAGGCAAACCAAGTCGAAACTTTAACGAAAACGATTTGCAAGCAAGGGTGTCAGCGTTTATTGCTGACATTTTGTAACATTGATAGTAAAAGCTGCTCCGGATGATGTACATGTTGTTAATAATAATCTTACTTTTATTCGTCGACTCGGTGACAACGAGTCTATGAAATCCGAGTTCTTGATCGCTGAAGAGTTCCACAAGCTGACCGAAGATATTTATGTCTATTCGTCCTCCAGAGACTGACGACTTTGTGGAAGTGTTTAAAGGGTATCGATTCAGTATGCTATTGGATTGATTTATTTATTGGCTGACTGACTCTATTGATGTCTCCTGAGATATATTTGGGATTCTGTCAGGTGCCTAAATCGCCAAGAGCAAATATGGACAATTTGGTTCTTGGAAAGGAAAAGATTCAAAAGATAACCTTTTGCTCAGGAACCTTCAATATCTCCACCATCTTTATTGTGAAGATTAATATCGAATGTCACAGAAAGCAGTTAGTCTATTGAAATAAAAGGTTCGTTGGAAATAATATTCGGGTAGTGTTACGGTTAACGTCGCTAAAGTTAAAATCTATTTCCCGGGTTCAAATTCTAGCAGTTTGTTTCGTTCAGTTCTTATTAAATGTCTAAGATCAAAGTGTAGTATCCGTTCATCCCTAACCATTTATTTGAAATGTCAACATCTTGATTATGTCATTATTTTCTCTTTCAGTTGAAATTTAGAAAATCTTTCTCTTCAAACAATTTTTCAGGAAAATAGGTTTCTCAAGTTCAGTAGCTGTTATCGCTCTTTCCATTATTGATGGGGGTTTCCTTCCTAACCTTTTATTTGAAGTATTGTGGAATGTCAACATATTGTATATTTCATTATTTTTTCTTCGAGTTATGAGCGAGCCATTTTTGTTGTTATTGTTGGTAAAAGTCTTCCAGTGTTGTGATTTCTGTTATTTGAATAGTTCTTTGTTATTCTGTTGCGACATTCTACGGATGCTCTTCAGCAAAAGCTGCTTGCTGCATTCATTCGAAATAATTTTAACCATTAATATGAGAAAGAGTTTGCATGCAACTGACAGTTTCGATATTTCTGAATGAGTTTGACAACATGCATCACGTCCATACGAAAGTCTCGATCTGACGAGAAAATTTAAGAACATGTGTAGAGGTTTTATGTTACTGTTTTGGTCTTGTAACCTCTTGCGGTATTGTGCGAAACTACCCCTAACGTAGCCTGTTCAACGTTCAAGACACTTTTGCCCCGTACGAGATTTGATATAAATTATCCATTTTTTATTTTTTATAAGGCAGGAGCGCCACTGGTGAGTAGGGAGTTACAGTGAGAGAAAACACAAGGTACAGGTAATGCCGAAGAAAGGGTAAGAGAAGGATGGGAATCAAGGAAATAGAAGATGGAAATTGACGTTGCATTAAAACTTTTGGAGATTGTAGCTATCAGGGAATTAAGCAAATGGGAAGGGGTTCCCTAACCTAGAAGTACGAGAAAAGAACTTGATAGAATAGAAGAGGTGGTTACATTTAACGATTTCGACGATAAAAGAGTTGGATATTGACGCCAATCTAGTAGCATGCGTAAATACCTGTAGTCGAAGCACTAGGGAAAGAAGCTTGCTATGAAAACTCTTGTAGAAAAGACAGAGGGAATCCATGAAAATGAGATTGAAAATTGCCTGCCAAGTCAAAATGAATTCCATTGAAGATTCTCGACTTTTGTCGGGGATGTCAGGATGAATAGCAGGAGCATCTGCAGATAGAGGAACAGCATTCAGTGCAAAGAGGAAATATGCAAAATGGATTCTGACGAGAAAACTACTGGCCCGACACAGTGACCTAGCAGTAGATGCAACTATGAATTTGATGTCAGTCAGTTAGTTAAGTACCATACGTGAAACACGCTTGGGCGATCATGTCTCGAAAGAGACATGACTGATTGGGCAGAAGATTATCACGCAGTAAGTTGCCATTAATAAATACTAAATACTTAAAAATACCTCGGTGTATCTCATTCAGTTTGTATAACAAACCAATGCTGATCTCCTTTAACCACTACAGAGAAACCTTCCTACCATCAGAATGAATGACGCTAGTCTCCTAGAGAGCAACACACTGCGCCTCTTTGGCTTCGCTCTCTCAACCGACTTCAAATAGACCGACTACATCAAATCCATGGATGTGCGTTGTGGTGCAGTGGATATCGGCTCGGAACGAGAAATCGGGGTGCCGAGTTCGAATTCCAGTTGAATTCATTGCATTCACTTACGCGCAAATACCCTTGGGAAAGGTATTAATCCGGCTCTTCCTTCCAGTTATGGGTTAAATAACAGGACTGATTGGGTTCTATAGCCTTGGCTGGCAACCAGTCTACCTCCGCAGAAGAGGACTTCCAGCATGCAGGAAAACAGGGAGCAGAAAGGCAGTAATTTTAGAGTTTAGAGATGACAGGAGAATTCATGGGCACATTTCTTAAGAACAATGACTGGGATGCCATAATCTCTGCTCTCCTTATGGGGATCTAACTTTTATATTACTTTAGATACCAGAGACGGGGTAATGTAGCCTCAGTTCTAATAGGGAAGTAGGGTGCAAGTACTCCAGACGAGTCAAATGTGGAGTTGGATGCACTCGGCCTTGTCCGCTGATGCTGTGAGAACCTCAAATTCATTGATTAAGGGAGAGATGGCGGATTTGCTGTTGTCCAGCACACGTATGCATAGCCGCCAATAGTCCTTGGAGCCGAACTTGCGGTCAGCTATGCGCTGTCTTATTCTTTCTGCAAACAACCGCTTGGTGTCATTCAGGATCCTCTTGCACTCATTACGAGCAGAGGTAAATAGGCGCCTATTGTGGTCAGATGCATGTCTCCGAAATAGTCGGAAGTAGTGGTTTTTGTAGGCAATGGCGGCCGAGCAGGTAGCAGAGAACCGGGAGGAGGAATGAGGTTTAAGACGAAACTCCCTGGTTGGTATGAAGGGAACAATGCCAGCTTTCACCCAGGAAGAAATCTCAGAGGCGCAGTCATCAACTGGGAGACCGAACACATTTCCCCAAGGAACGTCGCATAGGAAATCGTGAAACGCGTCCCAGTCAGGTCTTTGGTAGCAGTAGGAAATCCTGTCGGTAGGAGGCTCTTGGTGGGGGTGAGAGTGGTGAGATACATTGAGAGAGACAACAGCATGATCGGAGCAAAGCTGCGAGACTTAGCAGGAATCAGGTACAGAGGTGAAGCATAGATCTAGTAGAGAGGCGTGTCCTGAGGGGATGCTGAGAGAGCGTGTGGAGAAATCCACCACATGCGTAAGGGATTGGGAAATGGCAAAGTTCATGGCGTGGATGTCAGCTGAATTGGTAACAGAGTCTTTTAGCCACTCGGCATGATGGGCGTTAAGATCTCCAAACACAAATATGTGAGCGAATGGGTGGGAGGAAGTAGCCTTATCTATATTGCCAGAGTTGCTCTCTAGCATAGAGCAGTCGGGAGAGGAGGGGAAACGGTACAGAAAGAAAGGATAGCTAACCGAACTGAGAAGTGACAGACAAACAGAGACACATATATGGGTGGTCAGGGGATTCGAGAGATGTCACCCTAGCTAGAAGGAGGTGTTCATTGACGTAACGCCCAGCCCAGGTATATGGACAGTGGAATCCTTCCTTAAGAGGAGAAGATAACCAAGGATCGGAAAGTCAGAGGAGGGAATTGAGGGGTTGAGATTAGTATCACAGAGAGCTAGGATGTCAGGAGACTTTTCATGGAGGAGTGATTCTACACTACAGAAGTTAGTACAAATACCCCGGATGTTAGTAAAAGAAATGTTAAGGGATTTGGGTGATTTAAGGTGCAGTGATTTAGGGTATCACCCAATACTGTTCATGCGGTTTTCCGTAACAAGAATTCGGAATTAAGAAAGGATAAGCTCATTACAGTTAAAAAAAAGTGCCCCGTTTATCTTAGACTTCCCTGGATAGGATCAAAGTGTGGAATAATGACTAGACAGATTTCATCAGATGATCAGTGTTCTTTTATCTCGGCTGAGGTACGTATAGTATTTCAAACCCGGCCCATGTTATGTTCAGGACGCAAGGATGGTTTCTCTCCCCACTAAATTAATTTCATTATTTACAAATATAATTGTAGTTGCGGAGCCGACTATAAAAGAAGAACTACTCAGCGCTTGGACACGAGAATTATCAAGGAAATTTAGTTTCAGAGTTGATCTAAGATGACCTTCTGACTGCAAAATCGTGTGACCCAAAACTGCTCCTGGTTTTGGCAAGCATGTGAACGAGATTTCATAACAGTGATTCTTCTTCTATGTGCCCTGTCCCTTCAGGACGTAGGCGATCATGGCTTCCCACGTTTCCCTATCCCTGGTGGCTCTGAGCACACCTTCTCCTGTTACACCATGCAACTCCCGTTCTGTCATCCACTAGCTAAAGCCCATAAATCTAGAATATAAATGTATAGAAACGAGCATGACTACAAAATGAGGGATAAGTTTATATATTGTTTATAATATAGAATTGGTCCCCCATTTTATACCCATATTATAATTTCTTATAAACAGTTGGTATATATATATATATATTCTTTATATGTGCGCTGTCCCTTCAGGACGTAGGCGATCATGGCTTCCCACGTTTTCCTATCCCTGGTGGCTCTGAAAACTCCTTCTCATGTTACTCCATGCAACCCCCATTCTGTCATCCACTAGCTCAAGCCCATAAATCTAGAATATAAATGTATAGAAACTAGCATGGCCACAAAAAGAGGGATCAGTTTATATATTGATTATAATATAGAACTGATCCCCCATTTTATACCCACATTATAATTTCTTATAAACAGTTGGTATATAGATATATATATATATTCTTTATATGTGCCCCGTCCCTTCAGGACGTAGGCGATCATGGCTTTCCCTATCTCTGGTGGTTCTGAGCACACCTTCTCCTGTTACACCATGCAACCCTCGTTCCGTCATCCACCTGATTAGGTCCTTCAAATATGTTATCCGTTGCTTTCCCCTGTTTTTTTTTAACAGTGATAGTTTTGTACATAACCACTCAAGAGAACTGTTTTGGCACTCTCGAAGACATTTCAGAAGTGAAATCCAGGTTTTCTTCGCCGGTTAGTTTTGCTATTAATCCTTGCTTTATTAAATTGTATTTCTCTAGATATGGATTAAATGGAATTTGACTTGGAAATGCAATCAAACCAAGAGAACAACAATTGTTTTTGTTTGTTTGTTTGTGTTTTGTTTAACGGCATATCAACACTTCTGTGGGTTATTTAATGCCAAAAAGGTGGGATTTTAAGGTACTTTTTAAAAAATGTTTAGTTATAGTGAGAAAGTTAATTTAGTTGGATTTTAATGAACATTTTTTGTTTATATTCTTTTTATTTTAGAAATCTGAAAATGTCTCTTAGTTTTGTATTCAAAAATGTTTTGCTGAGAATAATTTTTTCTTCAAACTACGTTATGGTAATAATAATTTAGAATTTGTAATGTGATAGATCCCGACTTGGCAGCTCAGATACAGTCACTTTCTCACCGGCGCAATTTGGCTTCCTTGTGTCTCTTCTACAAATACTTTCACGGCTTCTGCTATGATGAACTTAGCTTAGGGCGATATGATTATAAAAAAAATTCTATACTATTATAATTTGGATATAAAGTGGGGGATCAATTCTACATTACACTCAATATATAAATGGATCCCTCACTTTATGATCACAGTCATCCTTCTCTTACCATCCACCCATGCATTGAATACTGCTGCCATATCTAGTCGGGTGCCCCTGCTATTCACCTAGGGGTTCTTGACAAAATCCAACGGAGAGTCTGTAATGTAATAGATCCCGACTTGGCAGCTCAGATGCAGTCACTTTCTCACCGGTGCAATTAGGCTTCATTGTGTCTCTTCTACAAATATTTTCACGGCTTCTGCTCCGATGGACTTAGCTCACTAGTACCTCCTATATATAAATTTACTTGAGCCACATGATTAGCAACTAGGTCCCGCCTTTTTACTGTGAAACCAATAAATTGTAAATGCAAATTCTACTCCACCAGCTTCTTTTCTCGCACTTCCCGTCTGTGGAATTCCCTTCCGTTTACTTTCTTCCCCGACAGCTACAATCTCCAAGAATTTAAATGTCAAGTCAATAGCCATCCCCTATCTCACTAATCTGCATCCACTCACTCATGCTCCCTTCTCTGTCCACTCCACTCTCATCAGTATTCTGATCCTTTTCTTACCCACTTCCTGACACTCCCTGTAACCTGTCTTTCTCATAACTTTCCTCCTATGTAACCCTCTGCAAAACAGTGGCAGTAAAATGCCTTGCTTGGAGTGATAAGATAATAAAAAAATAAAAAGTTTACTTAAAAATTGTATTGTTGGTAAAATCTTTCTTTAAAAAATGTATATTTTTCTAAAAAAAGGTTACTTTTATACTTTCATCGTGTTTTGACCCGAGTTTGGGCGTTAACTGTTTGTCCATGGCTGGGACCCTAACAGGTACTACTACTCCTGGTCAGGCTGGACCTGGCAACAACAGCAATTAAGAGGTAGTCCCATGTTTCTCACAACCTCCCAATCAGACGCCTTGCTGCCCGATGCAATTTACCGTCATTCCCAGGACCACACTGTCCTAATACTGCTATAACTGCAGTATACATGGTGAAGATCCGATATTTACATAGTCGTGATCGACTAGTTTGAAACTATTTCGATCGATTTAACTAGAAAAAAATAACGAAATAAATGTTTCAACGATGATACCAGGGGTATAAAATAAATAAAAATCTTTCTTTATTAGGCTTTTTTATGTGCCGTGTCGTTTTTATGACGGACGTGAGCAATAATAGCTCTCCAAAATGTCCTTTTCTTTGTCTAAGCAGTGTTTGTCCAATTAATATATACCTCCAGTCTATCTATTTCCAGAAAGTCGTTAGCTAGGTTACTTGCTGTTTATGTCAAATAGGCGTGTGCGTCATGAATTTTGGCCTGACATAGTTAAGTGTCATACGTGATACAAGCTTGGTTGATCATGGAGAAAGACATGGCTGACTGGGCAGAAGATTTTCAGGCAATAGATTACCAATACTTTCTGCTGTAGACTGGTTACCAACCAAGGCTACCTAACCCAATCTGTCCTGTTATTTAACTCATAGCTGAGAAGGAAGAAGAGACGGATTAATACATTTCCCAAGGGTATTTGCGCGAAAGTGAGTGCAACGGATTCAAGTGGAATTCGAACTCAGCGCTTTCCCGTTCCACTATATCACAATGCAGATCCCTTTTTTTCATGTTCATTTGACTATTTAAACAATTGTCTTTTGTGTGTAGTAGTAGTCATTAGAATTTTTCAATAATAAAAAGAACGTTTGTATCTTTTTCTCTTTTTCATGTATATATATATTCGTCATTCATATACAATCCAGTTTCGCTGTATCACAGCTCATCAGTGTGGGTAGACATCCACTTACCTCCGGCCGGGATCTAAACTCGACCGATTTGGTATATATATATATATATATATATATATATATATATATATATATATATATAATTTATTATATATATATTTATTATATATAATTTATTTATATATAATTTATTATATATATATATATATATATATAATAAATTATACTTTAGAACAAGTACAAACTACAATCTACTACAAAATTGTACATTTTGTTTCGACATTGAAAGAACAATGTCTCATCAGGTAGTTAATACTGATTAATCATGTACAATTTTGTCGTAGATTTAAGCTTGTACATGTTCTAAAGTATAATTTATAATATTCATTGCTCTATTTTTATATTGAGCACTGTTTTAAATTAATGTTTTGAACGTTGCAAATTTTTTCTTCCCTTCTCATTCATTTGTATATATATATATATATATATATATATATATATAGGGTGGGGCAGAGTAACTTGCTTATTTGCTTAGTTGACCGAAACTTCAGAGTACGTTTAACCAAGTGTATTGAGAAGAATGGACGCTATTTGACTACTGTCATCTTTAAAGCTTGTAAAACATAAAATTTAAATGCTATAATTGATGCTGTTTAAAGAATTACATGTATATCTGCATTATATACATATATATCTGCATTACCTTTGTTTTATTTGTTATTCGAAATAAGCAAGATGCTCTGCCCTACCATATATATATATATATATATATATATATATATATATATACAGCTTCCGTTTATATTGTACAGAAGATCTTAAATATTCTGTACAATAAAGACAGAAGCTGATGATGGTTCGCCTGAAATACTTCCGATTTACCATGAAATACCGTGTCTGCCTAAATTTTTTCTTATATTTGCTGGATATGTATTTATATACATATATATTTAGAGATCTCTTAGAGAGTTATCCTACCACTGTATGTACAAGATACTCCTTTGGACTCTTCTATATGTACACCGCATGTTTATATATATATATATATATATATATATAGGAAAAACTACTAAAACGTTGTAAGTTAAAAATGTATTTTTTTTGCAGTATTTATTTATTTCTATTATTATATATATATATATATTTGATATTTCAGACCGGTCTCGGCCTTTCATCAGAAATAAATGATTTTAAAATTTAAACTATACGTGGATTATTATCATTTTATATATATATATATATATATATATATATATATATATATATATATATATGATTTGTAATAATAAAGATAATCGAACTATTCATGGTAAAAATCTGCAATATTAACCAGCAGGAAGGCAGATAGGTCTTCAGGGTTTAGTTTTAGGCAATATTTCTTTGCATATTTCCGCCAAAATATTAAATACCTTTTTTCGCCTATTGTTTCTCTTGTGGAGATTGTCACTGTTTATTTCCATGAAAAAAAAGGGAGAAACATGGAGAAACGATTGAAAAACATTTCAATAAATTCAATATAATTTCCCTTCCGACTATTCGTTGTTTCTTGTTCTTCCTGTCGGTATTAATCGAGTTTTACCGGTTATTTCATTTCGCGTTTTGTTTTCTACAAAAGCGCCAGTCGTTCACAATTTACAATCGGAACAAGCGGACGACTCAATGTGCCGCTCAGCCGGAAGTGTGAAACGGGAAGCCAAGTATAGCACGTGATCATTGCAAATAGATGAAACGCCTAGAGCAAGATACTGGTTAAGCCAGGTGGTTGCCAAGGAAGTAGGGATTTTTTTTTTCAGGCTTAAACAATGTCGAAGAAGAAACAAAAACAGTAAAAAAAAAAAAAAAAAAAAAAAACGAAAAGAAATAAGAAAAAAAATCACGCCTGTTCTTACAAAGTCACGTGATTTTGTGTGATGTCGCAGATTATTAAGCAGAACAAAAACTTTGTCCGAAAAAAACAAATCTTTTTAATATGGCGTCAAATAAATTTGGAAGTACAGACAAAAGAGTTTGTCTCGCAAAATATTGATTTGGCGGACCTGAAGCAGACTACAACCACGTTTAATTTTGTAGTTTTTCATTTTTTTAAAACTTTTTTCAGCGCAGTCCTATCGATTACCTCATTAGATTTACGATTGACAAAAACAATTTTGAAAAATTTCAATATTTAAACATTTTCTGGGGAGGGGATCAGTTTCTCATACAACGTTATCGTAAATCGATCCTCCATTTAGAAATCAGTTGTCGGTACGACATTACCGCCACCTGTAAATTTGTTCATTATCAGATTTTTGGGACTTTATTCGGTGCAATATTATCTTTTCCACCTTAAACTTTACGAATGACAAAAAAAAACAATTTTAGTGGGGGAGGGGGAACAGTTTCTCATACAACCTTATAGTGGTTTGAAAATGGAGGATCGATTTGTTTTAACGTTATATGAGAAACTGACCCCCCACAAATTTGTTTAAATATTTGAATTTTTCAAAATTCTTTTTGATAATCGGAAAGTTCAAGTAAAAACTGCGATGAAAAAAGTAAAAAAAAGAAAAAAAAACCCAACGAAATTAACATAAACAAATCGATCCCAACGCGAGTGGTTTGAAAATGGAGGATCGATTTACTTTAACGTTGTATAAGAAACCGACCCTTAAATATTGTAATTTTTCAATTTTTTTTTGATAATCGGTAAGTTTAAGTAACAATCGATAGAACTGCGCTGAAAAAAGTAAAAAAAATAAAAAATTGAAAAACAACAAAATTAAATGTGGTGGTCGTCTGCTTCAGGTCCGCCATTGATTTTAAATAAATTTCTTTGCTGAATGATTACTTTAAGTTAAGAATAAATTTATTCTTAATTTAATCTGTGTCTGTGTGTGTGTCCGTTACCTATAGACTCCGAAACGGCTGAACTTATTTTTTTGAAAATTTGCACTCCGTTTCGGAGTCTATAGGTAACGGACACACACACAGACACACACACACATACACACATACAGACAAATTTCCATTTATAAATAAGTTTAGATAACTGAAAGGAAGAGAGAGATTCATACTTTTCTCAAGGGTGTTGGTGCGTAAGTGAATGCAGTGAATTCAACTGAAGTTCGAACTTAGCTCCTGGATTTTTCGTTCCGAGCCGATATCCACTGCACCACAATTGCTATAATTGTTTTTTCCCAAATTTTTGGGGTGATTATTATTTATGCTAAATACATAGAAACTATTATCCTCATCTTTATTGTTGCTATAAAAAGGTTTAGCAGTGGAATGGAAACAGTCTAACCTCCTAGATTAAATAAAAGTTCGAAATTCCCTGTAGGTTCACCGAATCGATATATAAAATTTACTAAAAGCTACAAAAGGAGAAATTGTGGAGAGCCATGATCGCCAACCTCCTTAAGAGACAGGAAACATAGAAGACGATCGAAATGAGCAGACGGAGATAATCTAAACTTATTTATAAATGGAACTTTGTCTCTGTGTGTGTGTGTATGTGTGTGTATCCGTTACCTATAGACTCCAAAACGGCTGAACCAATTTTCTTAAAAATTTACACAGTTGTACTATAAGCGTCTGCGAGTGTTCTTAGCTAGGTTTTGTGTCGACGTACCCCCGATAAATATCGAAAATCGATAATCGAAAAAATCAGATTATCGAAGGAGTGGTTCGATTTTAATCACATTTGATACACTCATAGACAAAGACATAAGAAACGATATTCAGAAGATTCAGGGCTGCAGTTCTTACAATAGTGCAGAAAATTTGATATCGATACCAGGAAATCAAAATTTGACTTACATCCATTTAGTTTTCTTTCAGTCTACTGTTTCGCTTTAACTGGAAACAATTATTGCTTTTTAGTCTTTCGTGCCAACGTCCAAAGAGTCTGAGCTCCAGGACCATGGGTTAGTTTTAAAGCTTTCATTACACCTGAGCAATGCCGGACTATACTGTTAGTGTGATAATAAAAGAGATGAGGCCAACAGTGTTAGAATTCTTCTATTTTCTTATTTTTTATTCGTTTTTTGTGCCTAACAATGCTGGACAATATCATCAAAGATGAAGGAAGAACTTGAAGCAACTGAAATGTGGTTTTACAGAAGAATACTGGATATAAAGTGGGGGACCAGTTTCATATTAAAATCACTTTGTGACCACATCAGTTTCTATACATTTATATTCCTGAGATCCGAAAGCACGAGGATGCATTCCAGAAGTTAAGTAAACTATTAAGAAACAGGAAAATTTCGCTAGAAACAAAGAAGAGAGTAACTGATTGCTATGTGATGTTGGTTCTTCATTGTGGAAGTGAATGTTGGACAATATCATCAAAGATGAAGGAAAAACTTGAAGCAACTGAAATGTGGTTCTACAGAAGGATGCTACGAATATCAAGGATCGAGCATGTAAGCAATGATGAGATTTTGGAAATGATGGAAACGAAAACGAAATTAATACTAAGCATCAGGAAGAGACAGCTGAAGTTCCTGGGACATGCAAAGAGGAAAGAGGGCTTGGAGAATCTGATACTAACAGGCCAGATAGAACGAAAAAGAGACAGAGGAAAGCAACGGATAACATATTTGAAGGGCCTAATCAGGTAGATGACGGAACGAGGGTTGCATGGTGTAACTGGAGAAGGCGTGCTCAAAGCCACCAGGGATAGGAAGGCGTGGAAAGCCATGATCGCGTACATACATAAGTGACAGGGCACATAGAAGAAGAATATATATGCCAACTGTTTATAAGAAATTATAATGTGGGTATAAAATGGGGGATCAATTGTATATTATAATCAATATATAAACTGATCCCTCATTTTGTGGCTATGCTAGTTTCGATATATTTATATTCTATATT
>JBBBDQ010001135.1:317500-332500 GCA_037127315.1 Ascarosepion bandense
AATCTTATTGTCTCTTTTTTTTTCTTTTTTATGATTAAGTATTTACTTATAAGTAGCCGTTTTTGTATTGCCAAAGAGCCTGAATGAAAGGAAATAAAAAAAACACAGGACGAAAATCTTAGGCAAAACAAAGTCTAAATAAGTGCAGCAGACGGAATAAAGCAAGAAAAAAAATGACTGAAATCAGCGTAAAAAAAAAATAAAAATGAATTAAAGAGAATTGCCCAGTTTATTAGAAGTAGACATTTATATACTAAGGAACAGAATCAGATTTTACAAGTACAACAATTGGTTGCTAGAAAAACTATAAGATCTTTTATAGACATGACAAGCGAGAAGTACATGCCTAGAGATCGTATCTAAAATATTGACATGTATCGGTCACTGAATCAAGAATCAAATATGCCAGTCGCGGAGTTTTGACTTGGTTCATATCTATCTATCTATCTATCTATCTATCTATCTATCTATCTATCTATCTATCTATCTATCTATCTCAGTCTGTTCATATCTATCTATCTCAGTCTGTTCATTATCTATCTATCTATCTATCTATCTATCTATCTATCTATCTATCTCAGTCTGTTCATATCTATCTATCTCAGTCTGTTCATTATCTATCTATCTATCTATCTATCTATCTATCTATCTATCTATCTATCTATCTATCTATCTATCTATCTCAGTCTGTTCATATCTATCTATCTCAGTCTGTTCATTATCTCTCTATCTATCTATCTATCTATCTATCTATCTATCTATCACAGTCTGTTTATGTCAATCTCTCTATCAAAATTTGTTCATATCCTTCTTTCTTTCTTTCTTTCTTTCTTTCTACTTATCTATCTCGGAGATTTTGTTCATATCTATCTCTCTCAGTCTGTTCACATCTATCTATCTATCTATCTATCTATCTATCTCCGCCTAGTACAGAGTGCGATGGGTAAATTATCGCCATTTTATATTTTCCATTTCTCACATGCACGCTGCGCATCTATCTATCTATCTATCTATCTATCTATCTATCTATCTATCTATCTATCTAAGTTTCTGTTCATTTATTATGTTTTTTTTTATCTCCCTCCTGCTGGTCCAACCAGCAACTATTTTACTCGTATTTGTTTTAAAGACTTTAAAATGTCAGCCGTCAAATGCATTTTTGTGACTTTTCATCCGACTTATTTCTTTTATAAGCTGAGCTGATTCTCAATAAATTAGATCTCCTACCAGGATTCATTATTGGCGGCCACAATCTTACCAACAGAAGATATATACATGAAATACTTTTGATAGCAGACATAGTAAGAAAACTATAAAAATTCCTACAGAATATATAGTATTCCCTTTCAAAGAAGATAATTATTTTTATACAATGAAAAAAATATGATCTTTTGTTAAATTTTCTATAAATATTTTCATGACAACTGCTCTGACAAGCTGTTTTTTTTTCCTGGGATGGGATATAACGACAACTGATATGACAGTCAAAATATAATGACGATCAATACATATTCCATATCAGCCAATCAGTGGAGACCTGATGATGATGACCAGGAAGTAGTCTGTCGAAACTTTGTGTTTATAATAATATCGTATATGCAGAGGGTATAGGAATTGGCTATACGTACACTACCGTCCATAATAATTAGGCAACCCCAGTGTTTTAAAATAATGATGTAGTTCATACTATATTTTAGTATTTATTGTCAAGTGAATAATTATAAATGAAAACACAATGATTCTTTTTTTAATATTGCACAATAAAATGTGCATAAAATGAATTTATAAATAGTTAATAATTACCGATATTGCAGTTTTATTTGATGAAAGAATGAAGAAAATTTCGAGTGATTCGGACGAGTTCATTTTTACTTCCTTGCCTTGTAAAATATTGCAAATTAATAATAACAAAAGAACCATTCTATTTTCATTTAGAATTATCCACTTGACGATAAATACTAAAAATAGTATGAAATACATCATTCCTTTAAAAAACTGGGGTGGCCTGATAATTATGGCCGGTAGTATATATATATATATATATGTAGCAAATATACAGGGTGCGATGGGTAAATTGTCGCTATATGCCTTGTAAAATATTGCAAATTAATAATAACAAAAGAACCATTCTATTTTCATTTAGAATTATCCATTTGGCGATAAATACTAAAAATAGTATGAAACACATCATTCCTTTAAAAAACTGGGGTGGCCTGATAATTATGGCCGGTAGTATATATATATATATATATATATATATATATGTAGCAAATATACAGGGTGCGATGGGTAAATTGTCGCTATATGCCTTGTAAAATATTGCAAATTAATAATAACAAAAGAACCATTCTATTTTCATTTAGAATTATCCATTTGGCGATAAATACTAAAAATAGTATGAAACACATCATTCCTTTAAAAAACTGGGGTGGCCTGATAATTATGGCCGGTAGTATATATATATATATATATGTAGCAAATATACAGGGTGCGATGGGTAAATTGTCGCTATATGCCTTGTAAAATATTGCAAATTAATAATAACAAAAGAACCATTCTATTTTCATTTAGAATTATCCACTTGGCAATAAATACTAAAAATAGTATGAAACACATCATTCCTTTAAAAAACTGGGGTGGCCTGATAATTATGGCCGGTAGTATATATATATATATATGTAGCAAATATACAGGGTGCGATGGGTAAATTGTCGCTATATGCCTTGTAAAATATTGCAAATTAATAATAACAAAAGAACCATTCTATTTTCATTTAGAATTATCCACTTGGCAATAAATACTAAAAATAGTATGAAACATAATTTCTTTTAAAAAACAGCGGTGGATAATAATTAGAGCCGGTAGTGTACTTTCATCTGGTGGTCATCAGTTCAATTCTGGGATCAGGCTGGCATGCCGGTTTTCTGCGCACGCTACAGGGCTATGGTATCACTAGACACTTGGTTTGATCCAATCATTTCTATCAAATTGCATAATGAAGATTGTCTTGAACGGGCACGCCTCCAGATCCTATTACACAAAGGCGGATGTTTTCCAAGGCTCCATCTTCGGTCTGACGATCTTTCTGCTCTTCAACAACGATCTTCCTGATGTGATCAAATCCCAACAAGGCATTTACGTCGACAACATCACTATTTACTCCTGCCTCAGTCAGAAATCTGTAAAGGCGGAAAAGATAACCTCACCGCTGACCTTGAGAAGGACCTCCAATCTGAGGTGTATTGGGGCAAGAAATGGCTCTTAACCCATTTTAACCCGGAGTGCTCATTTGATCTTGATCAACGAGTAACCAATTACCAAGTAGGTATTTATGCCGACGACATCACTATTTACTCCTACCTTAGTCAGAAATCTGCAAAGGCGGATTAGATAACCTCACCGCTGATCTTGAGAAGGCCTCCAATCTGTGGTGGACTGGGTCAAGAAATGGCTCTTAACCCGGAGTGCTCATTTGAGGACAGCATAAAAAACTGTAAAAATAAAGACCTCCAATCTGTATTGGATAGTGTTAAAACATGGCTCATAAACTTTAATGCTTCCAAATTGCTATCCGTTAACCACCATAGACAGTCCCTGTCCCTCATCAGCATGGATTAAGCTAGTCTCCCCGAACGCAATATATTGCGTCTCGTCGGCCTCACTCTCTCAGCCGACCTCAAGTGAAACAACTAATCAATAACTACTGCTTGGAGAGTTGGGTCACTGTATTGGGCCCGGAAGTTTTGTCTCGCCTTAGTCCATCTTGCATATATACATATCCACCATCCACTCATGCATTGAATACTGTCAGGCGCTCCTGCTATTTATCTCGATGTTCTCGACAGGATGCAGAAGAGAATCTGCAATGTGATCGATCCCGAGATGTGGCTTCCCTCTGTCGCTTCTACAAATATTTTCATGGCTTCTGCTCCGACGATCATATCTACCGGGTGCCTCCTTTAAAAGAAATTACTCGAGCAACCAGACTGGCAACAAAGTTCAACCCTTTTTATAGTCAAAACAACCTGATGCAGCCACACTTCTACACTAACAGTTTCTTTTCTCACACTTCCCCCCTGTAGAACTCTCTTTCGTATACTTGCTTCCATGATAGCTACAATCTCCAAGAGTTTAAATGCAACGTCAATTGCCATCTCTTATCTCCTTGACTCCCATACTTCTCTTACCCTTTCACCCAAACCCCTATGAATCTTATTCTACCATTTTCACTCTACTCTCACGAAACTCTCTTCACACCAGTATTTCCATCCTTCTCTTGCCCATTATCTGATACCCACTGTAACCGGTTCCTCTTTCTCTTCGCTCTCCTCCTATGTGACCTTTCATTCTTCTCTTATGTAGACCCCTGCACACCAGTGACAGTACTGCCTTGCATGAGGTGAAATGATAACAAAAACAAACAAACAAAAAAACAAAACAAACAAACTTAGTAATTCTATGAAATTCACCATTTTTTCTACCTACCAAGATGATGACCACTGCACCACAATGCATATGTCATTATAGGTGGTACACGCTTGGGCGATCATGTCTCGAAAGACTGGGCAGAAGGTTGTCCTATAGTAGGTTGCCATTACTTTCTGCGGTAGACTGGTTACCAACCAAGGCTATAAAACCCAATCTGTCTTACTATTTAACCCAAAGCTGGAGGGAAAATTGTACGGATTCATAGCTTTCCCCAAAGGTATTAGCGAGTAAACGGGTGCAGTGAATATCAACTGGAATTCGAACTCGGCTCTCTTATAGCTTCTTTTCTCGCACTTCCCGCCTGTGGAACTCCCTTCCGGATACTTGCTTCCATGATAGCTACAAACTCTAAGAGTTTTAATGCAGCGTCAGTCGCCATCTTTTATGCCCTTGACTCCAATACTACTCTTATCTTTTCCCAAAAACCTCCTAATTTTTCTTCCCTTTTCAACCATACTCTCACGCAACTCTCTTCACACCAGTATTTCCATCCTTCTCTTGCCCTTTATCTGATACACCCTGTAACCGGATTCTCTTTCTCTTCGCTCTCCTCCTCTGCTACCCCTCATTCTTCTCTTATGTAGCACCCTGCACACCAGTGACAGTACTGCCTTGAATGGGGTGAAATGATTACAAAAACAAACCAACAAAAAAAAGTTTTTTCTACCTACAAAGATGATGGCCACTGCACCACAATACACATGTCATTATTATTTTCATTTAGACGACAATTTATCCATCGCATCCTGGTAGTCTGTTAAAACAAGATGTCAACGTTGTCTTCGTTTTGGCGCCATTCATACGACAATTTATACATCGCACCGTGTATATTTTCTTTTTTGAGTCAAACGATTATTTATTCATCGAACCTCGTATGCCTGTTAAAATGAGATCCCAGACAGTTAAGTGCTATACGTGGTACACGCTTGGGCGATCATGTCTCGAAAGACACATGACTAACTGGGCAGAAGATTGTCCCGCAGTGGGTTGCCATTACTTTCTGTGGTAGACTGGTTACCGACCAAGGCTATAGAACCCAATCTGTCCTGCTATTTAACCCAGAGATTTCCCCAAAGGTATTAGCGAGTAAACGGATGCAGTGAATATCAACTGGAATTCGAACTCGGCTCTCTTATAGCTTCTTTTCTCGCCCTTCCCGCCGGTGGAACTCCCTTCCGGATACTTGCTTCCATGATAGCTACAAACTCTAAGAGTTTTAATGCAGCGTCAATCGCCATCTTTTATGCCCGTGCCTCCCTTACTACTCTTATCTTTTCCCAAAAACCTCCTAATTTTTCTTCCCTTTTCAACCATACTCTCACGCAACTCTCTTCACACCAGTATTTCCATCCTTCTCTTGCTCATTATCTGACACCCATTATCCTCTTTCTCTTCACTTTCCTCCTATGCAACCTTTCACGTTCTTCTAATATAGCCCCCTGCACAACAGCGGCACTACTGCTTTACTTGCGGGGGGGGGGGTGAAACGATTAAAAAAAAGGTAGTGAAACATCAATTCAACTGGAACGAACAATAACTGATATCACAGAGACAAAATATCACAGTAATCAGGAGATGTCCCATATCAGGCAATCGATTTTCTTCTTCTATGCGCCCTGTCCCTTCAGGACGTAGGCGATCATGGCTCTCCACGTCTCCCTAATAGACACCTTATAATGACTGAAAGTACTTGCCCGAATCGTTGTATCTGTGATAACATCTATATCAAGCAAGATAAGAACAATACTTCGACATAATACGATATCGCTTCCTCTATGTCTTTTTTACGCACTGGATGAACTTTTTTACGCACTGGATGAACTTTTAAATTCGTAAATATTTTAAAATGACACTCAATATCAGTTTTTGTCTTCTCACTTACGATTATTTAAACCTGGATAACACCGCATGACCCTACCAGTCGTAAATAAATACATGAATCTATAGCTACAGATTTACGATTGACACATCAACCCAGAAGGAATTTATCAATAACAATTGTTCCAGAAGAATGGACTACATCGCCAATATCAAAACCAAATTAAAGAATGCTAAAGCAGGATCAGAAATTTTTTAGTTTATTCATATGAAAAACAAGCAGTATAGCCCGGCATTGCTCGGGTGTAATGAAAGCTTTAAATCTAATCCATGGTCCTGAGGTCAAACTCTTTGGACGTTGGCATGAAAGACTAAAAATCAATAGTTGTTTCCAGTTAAAGCGAAACCGTAGACTGAAAGAAAAATGAATGAATGTAAGTCAAATTTTTGATTGTCTGAGCTCCAGGACCATGGATTAGTTTTAAAGCTTTCATAACACCCGAGCAACGCCGGGCTATACTGCTAGTATATATATCAAATAAGATTTTTTCGTCCGAAACTGAATTTTGAAGGCTAAATAAGTCCTCTGAGTAAATGGTATCATGGCTGAGACTAAGAACTACAATTATACCTACTTAGAGCCAAACGCGAAGCAAAAACTAAAATAAAAGGGCTGAAAAAAATACAGACATACAGGCAGATAAACAGACACACACACAAACATCTTACCGTTTATATATTTATATTATCGATCTTCTGCACTATTGTAAGAACTGCAACCTTGAAACTTGTAAATATCGTTTCTTATGTCTTTGTCTATGAGTGTATCAAATTTGATTGAAATCGGACCACTCCTTCTATAACCCGATTTTTTCGATATTTATCGGAGGTACCTCGAAACAAAACCTAGCTAAGAACACTCGCAGACGCTTATAGTACAACTGTGTAAATTTTCAAGAAAATCGGTTCAGTCATTTCGGAGTCTATAGGTAACGGACACACACACACACACACACACACACACACACACACAGGCAAAGTTCTATTTATAAATAAGTTTAGATAAATGGAGATATTTTCTATCACTTTTGAGAAAAAAATCAAGGTTCGTTATTATTCTTCGATGGGAAACGAGATAACATGGCAGGGAAGCAGGAAGGAAAGATAAGAAAAAATAAAATAAAAGGAAGAACAGAATGATAAAAAAAAGGAATAAACGTAAAGAAGGCGCCAAAAAATGACGGAAGATCCGTAATAGGGAACAAGGTAAGCAGCAGACGTCCATGTTGAAAATAAAGAAATGAAAAGAGAAAGAAAGAAATGAAAAGAGAAGAAAGAAATGAGAAGAGAAGAAAGAAATGAAAAGAGAAGAAAGAAATGAGAAGAGAAGAAAGAAATGAAAAGAGAAGAAAGAAATGAAAGAAAGAAAGAAAGAAAGAAAGAAAGAAAAGAGAAGAAAGAAATGAAAAGAGAAGAAAGAAATGAAAAGAAAGAAGAAAGAAAGAAAAAGAGAAAGAAAGAAATGAGAAGAAAGAAATGAAAAGAGAAGAAAGAAATGAGAAGAAAGAAAGAAAGAAATGAAAAGAGAAGAAAGAAATGAAAAGAGAAGAAAGAAATGAGAATAGAAGAAAGAAATGAGAAGAGAAGAAAGAAATGAGAAGAGAAGAAAGAAATGAAAAGAGAAGAAAGAAATGAGAAGAGAAAGAAAGAAATGAAAAGAGAAGAAAGAAATGAGAAGAGAAGAAAGAAATGAAAAGAGAAGAAAGAAATGAGAAGAGAAGAAAGAAATGAAAAGAGAAGAAAGAAATGAGAAGAGAAGAAAGAAATGAGAAGAGAAGAAAGAAATGAAAAGAGAAGAAAGAAATGAAAAGAGAAGAAAGAAATGAGAAGAGAAGAAAGAAATGAAAAGAGAAGAAATGAGAAGAGAAGAAAGAAATGAGAAGAGAAGAAAGAAATGAAAAGAGAAGAAAGAAATGAAAAGAGAAGAAAGAAATGATAAGAAGGTAACAAAGATGAGCTAAAATGGATAAAGAGTGGGATATGATGAGTCATTTTAACTTTTCGCCTTTCCTTTGACATGAAATGGGAAAATTATATTGAATCAATTACTAGGAATGCTGCAAGGAAAATTAGTTCATTGTGTTAGGCAAATATTTACTCGACAACATCTATCTTTTTTTAAAACCATTTCACCCCAAGCAAAGCAGTTTTACTGCTACTGTTGCGCATGGGGTGACATAGAGGAAAGTGATGTGAAAGATGGTTAGTTATAGGGGATGTCAGGAGGAGGGTAATAGATGGATGAGGATACGGGTGTAATGGAGGTGGAGTGGATGGAGAAAAGGGCTTTAGAGCAAGGATGCTAGTTAGTGAGATAGGGAGATGTCTTCCTGGGGATTGTAGCTATCGGGGAAGGAAGTATATGGAAGGGAATTTCACTGGCGGGAAGTGCGAGAAAAGAAGCTGTTAGAGTAGAAATTGCGGTTACATTTTATCGGTTTCACTGTAAAAGGGTGGGACCTAGTTGCTACCCTAGTAGCTCGCTTAAATTCATCCATAGCGGTCACCAGTGAACTAAGTTCATTGGAGCAGAAGCCGTGAAAGTATTTGTAGATGAGGCATAGAGAAGCCACGTGACGCCGGTGAGAGAGCGACTTCAGCTGAGCTGCCAAGTCAGGATCGATCACATTACAGATTCTCCGTTGGATTTTGTCAAGAATCCCGAGGTGAATAGCAGTGGCACCCGACCAGATATGGCAGCAGTATTCAATGCATGGGTGGATGGTAAGAGAAGGATGACTGTGGTCATAAAGTGAGGGATCCGTTTATATATTGAGTGTAATGTAGAATTGATCCCCCATTTTATATCCACATTATAATAGTATAGAATTTTTTTTTTTATAATCATATCGCCCTAAGCTAAGTTCATCATAGCAGAAGCCGTGAAAGTATTTGAAGAAGAGACACAGGGAAGTCAAATTGCGCCGGTGAGAAAGTGACTGTATCTGAGCTGCCAAGTCAAGATCGATCACATTAGAGATTCTCCGTTGGATTCTGTCAAGGACCCCTAGGTGAATAGCAGGAGCACACGACCAGATGTGGCAGCAGTATTCACTACACAGGCGGATGGTAAACTTATATATGTGCAGGATGTGAAGGATAACTGTGGTCATAAAGTGAGGGATCCGTTTATATATTGAGTGTAATGTAGAATTGATCCCCCATTTTATATCCACATTATAATAGTATAGAATTTTTTTTTTTATAATCTTATCACCCTAAGCTAAGTTCATCATAGCAGAAGCCGTGAAAGTATTTGAAGAAGAGACACAGGGAAGTCAAATTGCGCCGGTGAGAAAGTGACTGTATCTGAGCTGCCAAGTCAAGATCAGTCACATTAGAGATTCTCCGTTGGATTCTGTCAAGGACCCCTAGGTGGATAGCAGGAGCACCCGACCAGATGTGGCAGCAGTATTCACTACACAGGCGGATGGTAAACTTATATAAGTGCACGATGGATTTAGACGGGAAAAACTTCCTGGCCCGGCACAGTGAACCGACCTTTTTAGCAGCGAATTTAGCTATACATCCGATATAGTCATTCCGCTTGATGTCCGCTGAGAGTTTTAGGACAAGGAGGCGTAGTGCTCCGTACGCATAATTCTATCATTCGTCTATAATTTGAGTATTGCTGTCGCATACGGTGCTTCTGTTATAGATTTAGAAAATATTGTTACGCACTAAAAAGAATCCGCAATATTAGTCGCCTTGTCCTGGCAACTTGGCTTCCCACCGCTGTAATGTAGCTTTTTCTATAAATATTTTCATGCTAATATTTCTGGCAAACCTGGCTTTATTGTATCTAGAGTTTAAGAATTTAAGCGTAGTACTAAATAGGCAACGAGATCGCATACTGTTGAAATGGCTAGATGCAACTGTAAGTTCTATGCTAACAGTTTCTTCTCTCGCACTTCTAGCTCATAGAACTTTCGTCCAACTTCTTTCTTCCCAGTCATATTTGAACTTTAAAAAAATTAAATGCAATAAACAATCGTTATCTTCTGTCTTCTTAATTCCTGCTATTTCATTGTTATCTCTCCTTAACTGTGTTTTCTTTTGCATATTCAATTATATTCAGTAAACTCCGTGCATCTGAGTGGCTTTAGAACATTGTTTGGGGTGAAATGATAACAAGGAGAAAAAGATATCATTAGAGAAAGTAGAAGCAAGAGGAGAAAAGAGAAAAAACAAGAAGGAAATTGAAGGATATTGACGCACAAGAAAGATATTGAACAATATTGAAGGATATTGACGCACAAGAAAGATATTGATTAATATTAAAGGATATTGATGCACAAGAATGATATTGATCAATATTAAAGGATATTGAAGCACAAGAATGATATTGATTAATATTAAAGGTATTTGGCACACAAGTATGATATTGATCAATACCGAATGTTATTGACGCACAAGAATGATATTAATCGGAATTGAAGGATACTGACGCACAAGAAAGATATTGATCAATGTTGAAGGATATTGATGCACAAGAATGATATTGATCAATATTGAAGGATAATGAAGCACAAGAATGATATTGATTAATATTAAAGGTATTTGGCACACAAGTATGATATTGATCAATACCGAATGTTATTGACGCACAAGAATGATATTAATCGGAATTGAAGGATACTGACGCACAAGAAAGATATTGATCAATGTTGAAGGATATTGATGCACAAGAATGATATTGATCAATATTAAAGGATATTGATGCACAAGAATGATATTGATCAATATTAAAGGTATTTGGCACACAAGTATGATATTGATCAATACCGAATGTTATTGACGCACAAGAATGATATTAATCGGAATTGAAGGATACTGACGCACAAGAAAGATATTGATCAATGTTGAAGGATATTGAAGCACAAGAATGATATTGATCAATATTAAAGGATATTGATGCACAAGAATGATATTGATCAATATTAAAGGTATTTGGCACACAAGTATGATATTGATCAATACCGAATGTTATTGACGCACAAGAATGATATTAATCGGAATTGAAGGATACTGACGCACAAGAAAGATATTGATCAATGTTGATGGATATTGACTCACAAAAATGATATTGATCAATATTGAAGTATATTGACAAACAAGAATGATATTTTTCAATATTAAAGGATATTGACACACAAGTATAACATTGATAAATATTAAAGGATATTGAGACACAAGAATGATATTGATCAATATTGAAGGATATTGACGCACAAGAATGATATTGATCAATATTAAAGGATATTGACGCACAAGAATGATATTCATCAATATTAAAGGTATTTGGCACACAAGTATGATATTGATCAATATCGAATGTTATTGACGAACAAGAATGATATTGATCAATATTGAAGGATATTGAAGCACGAGAATGTTATTGATCAATATTGAAGAGTATTGTCTCACAAGAATAATATTAATCAATATTGAAGGATATTTACCCACAAGAATGATATTGATCAATATTGAAGGATATTAACGTACAAGAATGACATTGATCAATATTGAAGGATATTTACCCACAAGTATGATATTGATCAATGTTGAAGAATATGATGCAGAAGAAAGATATTGATCAATATTGAAGGATATTAACGTACAAGAATGATATTATCAATATTGACGGATATTGACACACAATAATGACATTGATTAATATTGAAGGGTATTGACGCACGAAAATGATATATATCAATATTGAAGGATATTGACGCACAAGATTGATATTGATCAATATTGAAGGATATTGACCCACAAGATTGATATTGATCAATATTGAAGGATGTGACGCACAAGAATGATTTGGATGAATATTAAAGGATATTAAAGCACAAGAATGATATTGATCTATATTGAAGGATATTAACGCACAAGAATGATATTGATTAATGTTTAAGAATATGACACAGAACAATGATATTGATCAATATTGAATGATATTGACGCACAAAAATGATATTGATCAAAATTGAAGGATATTGAAGCACAAGAATGATATTGATCAATATTGAAGGATATTGACGCACAAGAAATATATTCATCAATATTGAAGTATATTGGCCCACAAGAATGATATTGATCAATATTAAAGCATATTGACGCAAAAGAATGATATTGATCAATATTGAAGGATATTGACGCACAAAAAAGATATTGATCAATATTGAAGGATATGAACGCACAAGAATCACATTGATCAATATTAAATAATTTTGACGCCCAAATATGATATTGATCTCTATAAAAGGATATTGACGCACAAGAAAGATATTGATCAATATTGGAAGATATTAACGCACAAAAATGATATTATTAAATTATTTGTTTGAACATTATTTTTAATCGATACTTGTATTTGAATAGATATTCTGTTTTTAATCAAACAGTATATTTATATATTTATTTATACCGGCCTGATTATTTGCGATAAATGTTTATATGAAAATGTGCGTCATTTAGCGGGATTCGAACCTGCGACCTCTATCAACATAGGGAAAGCCACCAATTAATCTGGTGTGTCTTAGACTACGTGACTCCGAATGATACCACTAAACGAAGTCAAATCAAGCCTATATAACAATTTTCGATTCTACGCAAATTACCATCTCTGCTCTGAAATGTATCGTAATGTCAACAAATATAAAAAATGATACAGAAAATCCCGAAGATTAACGAAATGGTTTAATAATTTATATATTGTAATTATTTCTTTGAACATTATTTTTAATCGGTATTCTTATTTGAGTAAATAATCTGTTTTTTATTAAACAGTATATTTAGTAGGTCATATATATATATATGTATATATATATATATATATATATATATATATATATATAGATTTAAAAAATTATTTTTTGTTTTGAAAATCATTCGTCTTTAAAAGATCTTTGGAGAAGCGTATTAAAATGAAACATGTTAGATTAAAGAGACTTATTTCCTACGTATTCTTTAATTATTTTCTCTCTCACTTTATATATATATATATATATATATATATATATATATATATATATATAATAACTGTCTTAGATAAATAGATAGATAGATAGATAGATAGACAGATAGATAGATAGATAGATAGATAGATAGATAGATACTGAACTGTTTTGTATATATATATATATATATATATATACATGTGTATATATATATATAGGATGCGATGGATGAATTAAATTACGTAAAAATGAAAATATCACTGACATCTCATTTTAAGAGATATATTTACCAAAATTACACAAAATATCTTGAAATAATGATGAGTAAAACTTATTCAATAAAATCCCAATTGGCTTTAAGCACGCCCTTCAGACGACTTCGGAGTCTGCTGCAACTCTTCTGGACGCTTTTGAAGCCTTTCCTCAATATCCCTTGTATCAAGTCTTTCTTTTTCTTTTCTTCACTGTAACACCCTGTACACTAGTGGCGGACATGCATTGCTTGGGGTGAAATGATTTAAAAAAAGAAAGATAAATAGATAGATAGATAGATAGATAGATAGATACTGAACTGTCTTAGATAGATAGATAGATAGATAGATAGATAGATAGATAGATACTGAACTGTCTTAGATAGATAGATAGATAGATAGATAGATAGATAGATACTGAAAAGTCTTATATATATATATATATATATATATATATATATATATATATAAACATAGATAGTGAACAGGCTGTGACTTATATATATAGATAGATAGATAGATAGATAGATAGATAGATAGATAGATACGAACAGATTGAGAAAGAAAGAAAGAAAGAAAGAAAGAAAGAAAGAAAGAATGAATGAATGAATTAGGTAATTATTATATAGTTATATATATTGGAGGTATAACAACCAAATAATTGTCGTGTAAGTCATTTATTTTAGTAAATAATTCATCTCTACGATTTCGTAGTCCTTTCTTTTTAGGGAACTTAGTAATTCTGCTTAATCTTTGCTAACGACTCATAAGTGGGAGGACCGTGAAAGTCAAAAGGAAACGAAATGATTTGGTGGAAGTTAATTAGTTCAGTCGGTGATTAATTAGTTTTGTTAATTGATTGTGGTGTTAATTGGCTGGGGTAAATATCACACTATAGTTTGATGCATCAGTTAGTGCTTCATTGACAAAAATAATTATGGGAAAATTAATAAAAGCGGAGGACAATTGGAAGATCAGACACATTGAGGATGAACACGGTAAGTAAAATCAGCGAACAGGTTTCTAATCATATATCGCACTTAGAAATTCCGACAGCTCGACATATCTCGCCTTGACTTCTTTCTGACATAGGATGCAGATAGTGGGGTCGGGGATATCAGACAATTTTACAGATATGTAGAGCTTCACGTTTTCTTTTTTTTTTGTTTTTTTTTTATAATCGTGTCACCCTAAGCAAGGCATTTTACTGCCACTGTTGAGCAGGGGGTTACATAGGAGGAAAGTTATGAGAAAGAGTAACAGGTTATAGGGTATGTCAGGAAGTGGGTAAGAGAAGGATGAGAATACTGATGAGAGTGGAGTGGCTGGAGAAAGGAGCATGAGAGAGAGAGAGAGAGAGAGAGAGAGAGAGAGAGAGGATACAAGTTAGTGAGATAGGAAATGACTATTGGCTTTATATT
>JBBBDQ010001135.1:337500-350000 GCA_037127315.1 Ascarosepion bandense
ATCTATCTATCTATCTATCTATCTATCTCAGTCTGTTCCTTATCTATCTATCTATCTATCTATCTATCTATCTATCTATCTATCTATCTATCTATCTCCGTCTCTTCATTATCTATCTATCTATCTATCTATCTATCTATCTATCTATCTATCTATCTATCTATCTATCTAATGTGTGGCAGGTTTTTTTTTTAAATGCCATATCTCTTCAGGGTAAAGTCTATCATGGCTCTTCACAGTCGCCTTTTGTTTTATAATCAGTGAGTTGCCATGACCGTCTATCAAAATAGTCGACTCGTTTTTCGTTGCCTTCTCCGCAGTTTTGCATCCCGACCAGCCTTTCTATTCAAGGCGGCGGGAAAACACAACCTATCCAGGATACGAAAGAGATTGTTTCATGCCTTTTGCCAACGGCATTGGTGTAAATGTACAAGACAAGATCGGAATTTGAATTCGTCGTTCCTTAACGGCTAGATTAGCATAACATAATATTGAAGAGTCTATAGTTATGTTTTCATATGGCTTTTTGCCAAACTTATCGTAAATAATATATATATATATATATATATATATATATATATATATATATATATTATTTAGGATAAGTTTGGCAAATCTATAGCTAGATAGATAGATTGATAATTAGATAGATAGATAAGTTTGAGTTTGTGACCCTGGGTTTCACGCTCTTGATAATCCTCACACAAACTGATTAATTTTTCAAAAAAATTCGCTATATGTTGGGCTGCGTATATTGGTGTATTTTTGTGGAAGTGGAAAGAAAATTGGGAGGAAAATTTGTCGTTTTCAAGAGAAAAAAAATCATTAAATATATGTATATTAACAAGCTTTTAAACCAGAGGCATGAAACCACAGTAAACTGCAAGCACATTAAAGAACTAACCCTACAATCATGCTAAAAAATACTACAAAAGCCAGAGCTAGGACCCCCTAGAAATGATACACCTTCACTGTACTAACAACACTTTTACATACACCACAAACTGTGATCTAATTTAAAAAATATTAAAAAAAAAAAATTAAGAATTCTATAGAAAAAATCGATTTCCTAAATTCCAAAGTAAGGTTAAATATACAAAATTAGATTAATTATAAAAACTGTTCTTAAATACACACATTAAATTTTACCTATTACCTTAAATACAAACACACCTATTATTCACCTATTACCTTTAATACAAACATTTAATCTTTCCTCCTACATAAAATTCTACTTATTACGCACTTATTACCTGCTTACCTATTACCTTAAATTTGTCACATTAAATTTTACCTCTTACATTAAATCTTACCGCAAACGGTGATCTAATTCAAATTTAAACTTTAATAGAAAATATCGATTTCCTAAATTCAAAATTAAGGTTAAATATACAAAATTAGATTAATTATAAAAACTGTTCTTAAATACAAAAATATTCTGTACAAAATAAGCATCCCATCCCTTACACCTCCCTACTCTGCTCCTCTAAGAAATTTAAAGGATATAGTCTAGTCGCAAGATAAAAAAAAAACCTACATTCTAACTGCTAATACTAAATCTGTCTACAAAACTCCCAGACACTCATTAATCAACTATATTCACTACCCACACCACTTTCTTCAAAATTCAAACGGATAATCCACAAGACTTATTCCCTTATCACTAACCCTAATCAACATCCCACACACAACTCACCAAATATAAGAAAAGAGGCTTTGCATTCCTGTCCACACCACCTGAGGAGACATTGTATTTTTAATGTCGAAACAAATGTAAGATTTGTCGTGGATATATAAAAAATTCTGTACATGTTCTAATATATATATATATATATATATGTATATATATATATATATATATATATATATATATATATATATATATAATACTGTGCAAAAGTATTAGGACAAGAACATAGATTACACAAATCTATGGCCTGGAGATTGCGTTTAGCATGAAACAGACTATCGCTTTTGGATTTTGAATTCTATGTTTACTTCATCCGCTCTCTCCCTGATATTGACCACTTTAACCCATAAATATAGCATAGCTTAAAACCAAATTTTATCACACATATTGAGCACTCAGGAAAAATAGTAGACTTTGATAAACAGTAGCTACTCTGGCATGTACGCATCGCTCATTCAGTGAAACGAATTAGAGCACCCTAGCTATTGGCCGCGTATAATGATATGCGCTAAAAAGTCTGCCTACTTTCACTGAACGCCCATAGCCCAGGGGTAGAGTCGCCAACTGACACCATTTCGGTCGGGTTTCAATCCTGGGTAAAAAGCATTCGGAGTCTAACCGTACTGATGAGCTGTGATACGGCGGAACAGATCTGTCTGCGGATGACAATATATATATATAGTCACAAAACAACACATTAAAAGAATCCCTGGAAACCCCAGCTTAAGAGATATGCAAAAAATGTCTTGTTAAGTACAGCCCACACACTAAGAAGAACTTTGTAACGCTAGGGATGACAGGGGAGATATAATAAAACATGAAATGGAGCCATAACAACATGCCACGACCTGCCTTAGGTCTTCCCGCAGACTTGGTAGGTAGTGCGACCATAGCCGAAATAGAATTATGATGAAAAATGACAACATATTATTATTATTAATAATAATAATAATAATTTCTCTTCGTTACCTTTTACCTCAGTAAATGTTATAGGTGCTATTGCCTCTCCTTGCGTCTATTAAAAACATGAAAAAGAGATTCTAAACTTATAGACCAAGCAATTCTTTTTACGCATAGATATAAACTGTCTAAATCGATGAGCCGATCAAGTAATTGATAATCTTGGAGAAAAGATAATCAATTGATATTAGTAAGTGAATCATAAATCTATAGATCAATGATTGGGAAATTTATTGATAGATCGATAGAAGAATCGATTAACTGGATAATTCATTTTTGCCAGCTTAAATAGTGCGAAAGATTAACAGGTCTTTATTTCTTTAAGTGCAGAACATCTTCGACACATCGAAGGATATTTGTTCGAACCGCTGTGACCGATTTTCGATTGAAATAAACAACAAAAAACGTCATTTTCAACGAAATGCATTAATGGAGACTTCATGAGGTGTCAGTTCTATTTTCATTTTTGTGTCATTTAGATGACATTTTATTCATCTCTCAGATTGGGAAGGAGAAAGCCGGAAACCACATCCTAAACAGGGAACAAGGGATGAGCCTCTACACGTGTTCAATAGACGTGGGTGGAGTGTGAACCGGGCGAAAAGCAATTGGAGTCTAACCGTACTGATGAGCTGTGATACAGCGAAACAGATGTCTGCGGATGATTATATATATATATATATATATATATATATATATATATATATATTGATACACTCTATTGGTTTTACATTTTATATATATATATATATATATATAGAGAGAGAGAGAGAGAGAGACAGAGACAGAGACAGAGACAGAAAAGACAAAGACAGTTTTTCTGTCTTTGTTTGCTCTACTTTCGTATTGAGCGCTTTAGTGTTAGGGTTTTCGTCTTAGTTTTTTTTTCTTTCTTACGAGTGCTTGACTTTTTGTTCATGTACTGCGTTTGTTTCTTTTTTTACTTCCCCTTCTTTCCCCTTCGAGTTCGTTCTCGGTGGGTTGTACAAGACGATTTAAATTATAACATCAGTAATACTAGTTTCGGTAGAGTTAGTTTGGTTACTATTGGTATTGTTGTTGCTATAGTTAATATATATATATATATATATATATATATATATATATATATATATATATATCCGAGTGAGTATAGAATGAGGAGGAAAAAATAAAAAATTTTTCCATCCAAAACATTAATTTAAAGCAGTGCTCGATATATAATGTATAGAGCTGTGATATAAAACTAATATAGTGTATCAATTTGCATGCCCGTTCAGAGATTGTATCTCTGGTACTAATAATAAACCCATTACATATATTGGTTTTACTACAACCAAGCTCTCCCGTAGACTTACCTATCACCTTTCTGATCAGAGTTCAATTAAACAACATTTCTTAAAAAAACATGGCCATGTAGGTAATATCAACAGATTTTAGTCAACAATACAATAATCCTCATTCATATACACAGTAAAAAGAACCTTCAAATATTGGAAGCCATGTACATTAAATCCAATCAACCCACGCTTAATAAAATCACGTTTAAATCTGGTCATAGCACATTACATTGCATTTAAATATATGGTTCTGTTAATATTTCGAGCTATCTCGCAGTGTGGCGTCATAGAGCCGCATTACAAATTTATGAAATGCTTTTTATTTTTTGGTAACTGTCATTGTTGCTTAACAAAGTTTTATGTTAACACAAAATAAAATCGTCTTTGATGGTAGATATCTTTACGTTAACGCCCCTGTAACCTCTCTGAAGATGGCTCATGTGAGCCGAAAGCTTAGAAAAAACTTAATAAAAATGTATCCAAATGTTGGAGAATTTTTGTCTTTATTTTCACCTGAAATTAAAGCCAAAATACGATGTTTAGAACGGCACATAATTAAACATCATAGATATTCATTGTCTCTTATATTTAACAGTAGATGTTTAGAAAAAAAAATTAACGAAACTTGGTTATAAACAACCGACAATTTGAAATGATTTGTTTGAACAATATTTTTGATCGATACTCGTATTTAAGTAGATATTCTGTTTATAATCAAACAGTATTTTATATTTATTTCTACTGGCCTGATTATTTACGATAATCATCATGTTACGGAAATTAACGAAGATTAACGAAACTGGTTATAAACAACCGACAATTTGAAATGATTTGTTTAAACATTATTTTTAATCGATACTCGTTTTTAAACAGATATTCTGTTTATAATCAAACAGTATTATATATTTATTTCTACCGGCCTGATTATTTACGATAGATTTTTGTTTCGAAAATGTGCGTCATTTGGCAGGATTCAAAACTTCGACCCCTATCCATATAATCCATAATACATCTCTTCCCCCTCTAGCTATGAGTCAAATAAGAGGACAGATTGGGTTCTATAGCCTTGGCTGGCAACCAGTCTGCTGCAGAAAGTAATGGCAACCTACTGCTGGATAATCATCTGCTTAGTCAGTCATGTCTCTTTCGAGACATGATCGCCCAAAGCGTGTATCACGTATGGCACCTACCTGATTGACTGAATATAATAATTGAAAACATGATTAAGGATTTTATTGGGCATAAAGTGGGGGATCAGTTTTATATTGTTATGAAGTATTAAACTGATCCCCCACTAATTACTACATAATATTATAATACATCTCTTCCCCCTCTAGCTATGAGTCAAATAACAGGGCAGATTGGGTTTTATAGCATTGGCTGGCAACTAGTTTACTGCAGAAAGCCAAGGCAACCTACTCTTTCGAGACATGATCGCCCAAGTGTGTATCACGTATGACACTTAACTGACTGGTTGTTTTATTATATTTTAGAGAAAAATATCAGAAGAGAAAGAAAAAGCAAAAATATTGTAATTAAAAAAATTAACAATAATATTTTCTCCATTAATTTATTTGCTGTGCTATTTTCTCTTCTTGCGTTTTTCTTGCTTCTTTTTTTTAAACGCATGCGCAGATATCCCCCCTTATTCGATTGGGTGTGTGTTTTTCTCCCTCTCCTTTCATTGAAATTCAGTTTCCGTTTCAAGGGATTTCGAGCTCTGGTCGCGCCAGATCGTGCCAGAGCGGTTAGGATTACGTGTCGAGGACTGAACCCCATATATCAGAGCAATTGACAATGTAAATCATTCGTTCCCACAGCCTTCAACTTCTCTTTCTCTGTCTCCTTCTCATTTTCTGCAAACATCTCTGTGACACTGACCTATTCTATCTCGCCTTTCCCTGACACTTACAGTTAAACCTATGACCAGGCAATGCCCCCACCACTAAAAATAAATAAATAAATAAAAGGAAACATCTTGCACATATACAAATCAACCATCCGATCGTTCATGGAATACTGCTGTCATATCTGGTCAGGCGCCCCTGCTGCTCGTCTCAGTATTCTGGACAGGCTCCAAAGGAGATTCTGTAATCTGATTGGTCCCTGGTAGTTCGACTCCATCCACTTTATCACCGGCGGGACGTGGCTTCCCTCTGTCTCTGTCTATTCTATAAATATTTTCATGGCTTCTGCTCTGATGAACTTGGGTCACTGGTACCCCTCCACAAAAGTTTACTCGGGCAATCAGACTAGCAAAAAGTTCCCACCCTTTTACAGTTAGATCAACCAAATGCAGGCGACAATTCTATTCCATCAGCTTTTTTCTCGCGCTTCCTGCCTGTGGAACTCCCTTCCATATACTTGCTTTCCTGACGGCTATAATGTTGGTAAAATTCACCATAATTCATGGATAAAGCACAGGAATCAGTTTATGTATTGATTATAATAGAGAATCAATCTCCCGAATGTATATTATATAGCAACAACAGTCCATGATGGTCACAAAGTAAGAGATTGAATGTAATGTTGACAACGTTCCTGGATATAGAGTATCCTCTTGACATCTGTTGATCATGTCCGTCATAGTATATGTATATAGAGTATCCTCGCCGCACGTAATCTGTTCAATGAAACAACGTTAAAGATCATCACTCTCCAGAACACTCTACAGAATCGGATTTGAACTCTAATACTCGGAAAAATATGGCCGTCTTTTATACACGTCGCATTGAATATTTTGAGTTTCCTGATTGGTTAAGCCTTGTATTGGTGAACTATAAAATGGGTTGACTCATAGGGGTCTGCACAGTTTACAATGGACACAAAAAGTCCAACATATAACCTCCAAGAATTTAAATGCAAAGTCAATTCTCATCTCTTATCCACTTAACTCCAGTCCTTTCTACATCACTCTGTGTATTCTTTTCTTTTCCTTTTCTTTTCTTTTCTTTTCTTTTCTTTTCTTTCTACTTTTGCAACTGTCTTCACTCCTGTGTTCACATCCTTCTCTTGCCCTTTCGCTTTCTCCCCCCGTAGCTAGTTCGTCTTTCTCTTCACTCTTTTCCTGCTTAAAGCTTTAACTCTCTTATGTAGTCCCCTGCACATCAAATGAATAAAAAATAAATACCCTAACATGTCGGTTGTGTTTGAATTACATTCATCTTACATTCTCATTCTTACGGATTTTTAAGTGTTTGTTTTATGGTAATAAAACGTTAGCAACGCATTTTTAATCTTAAGTGATTTTTTAATTATTTCGTCCTAAGCAGAGCAATAAAGCCACTAAGACGCAATTGGGTTACTGAGGATGAAAGAATAAAAAACAAACAAAAATATTAGTAAGGAAAGATAACAATAAAAGAACAGTTAGGGAAACAGATGAGAATCACTGACATTGCATTTAAATATTTGAAAATCAAAGTTGACTTGAAAGCAAGGAGCCAGAAGAGCAAGAAGCACGAGAGAAGAAACTCTTAGCAAGGAACTTACGGTTTCATCTAGCCATTTTGATTGTAAAATGATGAGACATCAGCGCCAATCTAGTATTGCATTTAAAGTCTTGGTACCAAAAAGCAATGGTCGAAGGGATCACCATGAAAATATTTATAGAAAAACAAAAGAGTTCCATTAATGTGGTGAGGAAGGGACTAAAGCGAAAATGCCACTTGTAATAATATTTTTAATAAAAATATTAATACAACTTTTGTATCTTGTGTATTTTAGCATTTTCCACGACCCAAGCCGAGGAAGGATTATCATCACTAAGTATCGTCAATGTCTTTGGTGGAGTACGAATCAATTGCGGTTCTGTTACGGTCTGTGGACAATAAAAGCTGCGAGGTGCAAGGTCCGGTGAAATAGCTGCTCGAAGCGGCACCCCCATTGCACTAGAAAAGGAGCGATAGGTGGTCATACCGATGCCAGCTTAACTCACGTTCACGGAGGCTGGGCAATTTTTGACCCTGGCGTGAGTATATTCGCTCGATTTCATCCCATTCGGCTCAATCTTGTTCCTTTCTGTATTTTAATTGATCGTTATATTTACACCGATTTGATCCAGTTTCCGGCAAGAAAGCGATAATGTCAGTGAATCAGTTAATTTGCCATACGTAATACACGCTTTGGCCGATCATGTCTCGAAAGACTGGTCAGAAGATTATCCCGCAGTAGGTTGTCACTACTTTCTGCGGTAGACTGGTTGCCAGCCAAGGCTATAGAACCCAGTCTGTCCTATTATTTGACACATAGCTAGAGGGGGAAGAGATGTATTATATTATTAAGTAGTAATAAGAAGGGGATCAGTTTATTACTTCACAACAATATAAAACTGACCCCCCACTTTATGCCCATTAGAAGCCTTAATCATGTTTCTAACTATTATATTCTGTGAGTCAGTTAAGTACCATACGTGATACACACTTTGGACGATCATGTCTCGAAAGATACATGACTGACCGATCAGAAGATTATCCCACAGTAGGTTATTACTTCCTGCGGTAGACTGATTGCCAGCCAAGGCTATAGAAGTCAATCTGTCATATTGTTTGACTCATAGCTAGAGGAGGAAGAGATGTATTATATTATTTAGTAATAAGTAGGGGATCAGTTTATTACTACTTAACGATATAAAAGTGATCCCCCACTTTATGTCCAGTAGAAGCCATAATCATGTTTCCATCTATTATATCCAGTGAGTCAGTTAAGTATCATACGCGATACAAGTTTGAGCGATCATGTCTCGAAAGAGACATGACTGACTGAGCATAAGATTTAGAAACAATTTTGTCTTGCTATTCATTTTTTTTTTCGGTGAAGGGACGTTTTAGCATCGGATTAATAACTAAGAAGCCATTTTGTTTTGTTTGTTGTCGTTAATTCTCTCTCTTCAATTCTTAATAGTCAAAGTAGATATTCCAATCGTAATATATTTAATTATTTTACATTCCAGTTAGTCAAAGTTAGAAATTTGCGTAGAATTTAAAGCTTGGTTACGCTTAACATTTTTCAATTTTTTAAACCCCATGATTCGAAATGGTGGCAAATATTTTATCAAAGCGAAAAAGAAACAAAGCCATACACGAGGGAAAACATTTATTTTCGAAACAACGAATAAAAATGATCCTGAATTAAAGTTCTGGAGATGTGAAGAAAAAGACCGATGTATAATGAGTTTGCATATTGCATTTACTTTTATGAGACGGTTTTTTCAACACTTGTTTTTAATTTACGTTATTTCATCAGTTTAAAAAAAATGGGTAACACTTGATTTTGAGTATGAATGACAAAAATTAAGGTATAAGTTTAAAGTTTTCATTTTCCTTGCAAAAATATAAATCTATTTTTAAAGTCAGTAACGTCGAAACGTTCTGAAGACGAATCGGCTAAGCCGAATAGTCCAATTATTTATCTGACACTGAATTAGCAAAGCCGAATGGGCTGCGCCAAATAGTTCAATTATTCATTTGACGCCGAATTAGCAATGCCGAATGGGTTTCGCCGAATGGGCTTCGCCGAATGGGCTTCGCCGAATAGTCCAGTTATTCATTTTATGCCGAATCAGCAGCACCGAAAGAGCTACGCCGAATCGACGACGCCAAATAGTCCAATTATTAATCTGACTCCGAATTAGCAACGCCGAATGGGATACGCCGAATCGACGACGCCAAATAGTCCAATTATTAATCTGACTCCGAATTAGCAACGCCGAATGAGCTACGCCGAATCGACGACGCCAAATAGTCCAATTATTAATCTGACTCCGAATTAGCAACGCCGAATGAGCTACGCCGAATCGACGACGCCAAATAGTCCAATTATTAATCTGACTCCGAATTAGCAACGCCGAATGAGCTACGCCGAATCGACGACGCCAAATAGTCCAATTATTAATCTGACTCCGAATTAGCAACGCCGAATGAGCTACGCAGAATCGACGACGCCAAATAGTCCAATTATTAATCTGACTCCGAATTAGCAACGCCGAATGAGCTACGCCGAATCGACGATGCCAAATAGTCCAATTATTAATCTGACTCCGAATTAGCAACGCCGAATGAGCTACGCCGAATCGACGATGCCAAATAGTCCAATTATTAATCTGACTCCGAATTAGCAACGCCGAATGAGCTACGCCGAATCGACGACGCCAAATAGTCCAATTATTAATCTGACTCCGAATTAGCAACGCCGAATGAGCTACGCCGAATCGACGATGCCAAATAGTCCAATTATTAATCTGACTCCGAATTAGCAACGCCGAATGAGCTACGCCGAATCGACGACGCCAAATAGTCCAATTATTAATCTGACTCCGAATTAGCAACGCCGAATGGGATACGCCGAATCGACGACGCCAAATAGTCCAATTATTAATCTGACTCCGAATTAGCAACGCCGAATGTGTTACGCCGAATCGACGATCCCAAATAGTCCAATTATTAATCTGACTCCGAATTAGCAACGCCGAATGAGCTACGCCGAATCGACGACGCCAAATAGTCCAATTATTAATCTGACTCCGAATTAGCAACGCCGAATGAGCTACGCCGAATCGACGACGCCAAATAGTCCAATTATTAATCTGACTCCGAATTAGCAACGCCGAATGAGCTACGCCGAATCGACGATGCTAAATAGTCCAATTATTAATCTGACTCCGAATTATTAGTAACGCCGAAATGAGCACGCCGAATCGACGACGCCAAATAGTCCAATTATTAATCTGATTCCGAATTCGATAAACGTCGAATGAGCACGCCGAATCGACGATGCCAAATAGCCGAATTCAGCAACGCCGAATGAGTTTACGTCATTGAATCGACTACTGTAAATAGTCCAATTACAGATAATCTGACTCCGAATTAGCAACGCCAATTTCGGATACGCCGAATCGACGCCAAATAGTCCACTATTAATCTGACCCGAATTAGCAACGCCGAATGGGATACGCCGAATCGACGACGCCAAATAGTCCAATTATTAATCTGACTCCGAATTAGCAACGCCGAATGGGATACGCCGAACGACGCCAAATATCCATCATTAATCTGACTCGACTAGCAACGCCGAATGGGGATACGCCGAATCGACGACGCCAAATAGTCCAATTATTAATCTGACTCCGAATACAACGCCGGAATGGGATACGCCGAATTCGATGACGCCAAATGAGTCCAATTATTAATCTGACTCCGAATTAGCAACGCTTGAACGGGATACGCCGAATCGACGACGCCAAATAGTCCAATTATTAATCTGACTAGCAACGCCGAATGGGATACGCTGAATCGACGACGCCAAATAGTCCAATTATTAATCTGACCTCGAATTAGCAACGCCGAATGGGATGACGCCGAATCGACGACGCCAAATATCCAATTGACAATTCGACTCCGAATAGCAACGCCGAATGGGATACGCCTTTAATCGACGACGCCAAATAGTCCAATTATTAATCTGACTCCGAATTAGCAACGCCGAATGGGATACGCCGAATCGACGACGCCAAATAGTCCAATTATCTGACTCCGAATTAGCAACGCTCGAATGGGATACGCCGAATCGACGACGCCAAATAGTCCAATTATTAATCTGACTCCGAATTAGCAACGCCGAATGGGATACGCCGAATTCGACGACGCCAAATAGTCCAATTATTAATCTGACTCCAATTAGCAACGCCGAATGGGATACGCCGAATCGACGACGCCAAATAGTCCAATTATTAATCTGACTCCAACAGTTGTTCCTACGAATGGGATACGCCTAGAATCGACGACGCCAAATAGTCCAATTATTAATCTGACCTCCGAATTACAACGCCGAATGGGATGACGCCGAATCGACGACGCCAACAGTCCACTATTAATCTGACTCGAATTAGCAACGCCGAATGGGATACGTCGAATCGACGACGCCAAATAGTCCAATTATTAATCTGACTCCGAATTACAAACGCCGAATTTGATACGCCGAATCTATCATCGCCAATAGTCCAATTATTAATCTGACTCGACTAGCAACGCCGAATGGGATACGCCGAATCGACGACGCCAAATAGTCCAATTATTAATCTGACTCCGAATTAGCAACGCTGGAATGGATACGCCGAATTGACGACGCCAAATAGTCCAATTATTAATCTCGACTCCGAATTAGCAACGCCGAATGGGATACGCCGAATAATCGACGACGCCAAATAGTCCAATTAATCTGACTCGAATTAGCAACGCCGAATGGGATGTTGCCGAATCGACGACGCCAAATAGTCCAATTATTAATCTGACTCCGAATTAGCAACGCCGAATGGGATACGCTGACCATCGACGCCAAATAGTCCAATTATTAATCTGACTCCGAATTAGCAATCGCCAGAATGGGATGGTTTTAATCGACGACGCCAAATAGTCCAATTATTAATCTGACTCCGAATTAGCAACGCCGAATGGGATACGCTCGAATCGACGACGCCAAATAGTCCACTTATTAATCTGACTCGAATTAAAGAACGCCGAATGGGATACGCCGAA